>PVKS010021176.1:0-35652 GCA_004027875.1 Aplodontia rufa | reverse complement strand
CTCAAAACGTTTTGAAGGAGACTTTAGGAAAAGTGAGAACTGTTGCTTTCCGTGCGCGCACTTGCGCTTTCGTGGCTGTGAGCCTCGGTCCACCGTTGTGTGTGTGCTGCAGAGTGTGAACCTGTAAAATCAGGTAGACCGGGTCTTTTTCGCACCGAACGTTCAGGCGCGGATGCTGGGAAAGGAGTCAGGCCTAAAAGCAGCTGAGCGAAGCTTTTGCTGGGAGCGGCGACTGTCGCGACTCTCAGGCCAGATTCGCCAGCCCGCCCAGCGCGGGCAGGTCAGGAGGTGGCCCACTGCCGCCCGGCCGCGCCTGTGCCGGGGTGGGCCGAGGACGTCCTTCGGGGATTGGCCGGGGACTCCCATCAATCATCCGTGACTGTGAGCCGCCTCTGGCGCTCGTCTGCCAACGCCTGGTTCCTTTCAGGGGTGTGTGGACTGCCGGATGCTCTGCCCCACCCAGCTGCCTGGAATCAACCTAACGGAACCCAGGGCACCAAACCGCTGAGCTACATCCCAGCCCTTTTTGTCTTTTAATTTTGACACAGGGTCTCGCTAACTTCCGGAGGCTGGCCTCAACTTTATAGTCCTCCTGCCTCAGCCTCCTGAGTCACTGGGATTACAGGCTTGTGCCCATGTCTGGCTCAGTCCACAAATTCTTAGAAGGAACTTTTTAAGCTAATTGTGTGTTATAAGTTAAAATTGGGTAACATAGGGATGGAGCAGTGGCTCAGCAGTTACGGAGTTTGCCTGGCATGGGCAAGTACACGAGTTCAAACCCCAGCACCGGGTACTCAACGAAGTCTCGGAGCAATGAAAGCCATGTGAAAAACTAAATAAAAATTGATTCTGTCTCTCTCTCTCTTCCTGTCCTCTCTTTCTTTAAAAAAAAAAAAAATTGGGTAACATATGGGAAAGATGAATTTTAATTCCTGTCTCACACCATATATAAAAATTAATTACCATTCCAGATGAATTATAGTTCGAAATACAAAAGTAAAAGAATAAAATTCTAGAAGTTAAGTTTATAAAAATAACAAAAAAAAGAAAAACAATTTATCTTGATCTTGGGATAGCAAAAATTTCTTAAATGGGACAAAAAATTTATTATCATTGAATAATAATTAAAATTAAGAACTTTTAATCAAAAGGAATCAATAAGAAAGTAAAAAGACAAGTCACCAATCAGCAGATTGTATATACATAAATATGTATATGTACATAAATAAAAGAAAGGGAGCTGCTGGAGCAGTGGCTCAGCAGAGCACTTGCCTGGCATGTGTGAGGACCTGGGTTCAAATCCTAGCACCACATACACAACCAAGTGTCAGATAAACAATAAACAACAGCTAGATGAAAAAATAAGTAAAATTGACTCTTTTCCTCCCTCTCTTCCTCTTTCCCTCTCTGTTTTTTTTTTTTTTTTTAATGCTATCTCCATTCATACCTCAGAATAAATAAGTACGGGACTGGAGCGGTGGATCAGTGATTATGGTGCTTTCCTGGCATGCGAGAAGACATGGGTTCAAACCCCAGCACCATGTACACAACGAAGTGTCAGCAACAAAATTCACATGAAAAACTAAATAAAATTGATTCTCTTCCTGTCCCTCTCTCTCTAAAAATAAATAAAACAAAGGACTAGTATCCAGTATATATAAAGAATTCTGCTGGAGCAGTGACTTGGAGGTTACGGCACTTGCCTGGCATGCATGAGGGCACGAGTTCAAGGCCCAGCACCAAGTACACAACAAAGTCCCGGAGGAACGGAAGTCACGTGAAAAACTAAATAAAAATTGCTTCTCTCTTTCTCTCACCATCCCCCTTTTTTTTTTTTTTTCAGAGAGAATCAACTTTTATTTAGTTTTTCACATGGCTTTTGTTGCTCCAACACTTAGTTGTGTTGGGGTTTGAACCCATTACTTACACATGCCAGGTAAGCACTGTAACCGCCGAGCCACCGCTCCAGGCCCCCCCCCCTTTCTTTAAAAAAATTTTTTTTTCTATAAATCATTTAGAAAATGACAGACAACCCAACGGAAAGACGGCAGAAGATTCTTACAGGCATGTTACAAAAGAAAGTATCCATATATCCAAAGAGTATATGGTACCGAATTTAGTTATTGTGGAAAAGCAAATTATACAATGCAACGTCACTATATACCTACCAAAATGGATTAAATGAAAGATAAAATGTTGATACACTATAGTTAGTAAAAATTGGTACAGTAACTTGGAAAATATTTGGTGGTGTCTATTAAAACTAACGGTACGGGACTAGGGATGTTGCTCAGTGTTAGAGCACTCACCTAGCATGCGCGAAGCCCAGCACTGCACAACAAGGACAATCAAACAAAACCCTAAAGATAAAGCAGGATACTGTGGCAGATACCTGTAATTCCAGCTACTCAGGAGGCTGAGGCAAAAGGTCACAAGTTCAAGGCCAATCTGGGCAACTTAATGAGACCTATCTCAAAATAAATTTAAAAAGAACAGGAATGGGGCTGGAGCAGTGGCTCAGTTTTACGGCCCTTGCCTGGCATGCAAAGTACGGCAGTTCAAACCCCAGCATCACATACACAACGAAGTCTCGGAGCAACAAAAGCCACATGAAAAACTAAATAAAAATCGTTTCTCTCACTGTCCCTTCTCTCTTTAAAAAAAAAAAAAAAAAAAAAAAAAGGATGTAGCTCAGTGCAGGGCTCTGGGTTCAGTCCCCAGTGCTGAAAGAAAAAAGCTAACGGTAGGAGCACTCTGCAGCATAGACACAGGAACGTGCTCATAGCCGTGTGCAAGTGCATATCCAGGTGTGCTCTTAGCAGCACTATTTTCAATAGTCAAAAACAGGAGACAGTTCAAATGTCCACCACCTAGAGAGTGGACGAATAACTTTTTTTTTTTTTTAAAGAGAAGGGATGGTAAGACAAAGAATCAATTTTATTTAGTTTTTCATGTGGCCTTCGTTGCTCAGACACTTTGTTGTGTACGTGGTGCTGGGGTTCAAACCTGGGCCTTCGTGCATGCCAAGCAAGTGCTGAAACTCCTGAGCCACTTCTCCAGCCCATGACAAATAACTTTTGATATGATCTTAGAGTAGAATATTATATACCCATGCAAATGAACAAATTACTACATGCAGCAACGTGGATAAATCTCATGGACGTGAGGTTGAGTGTAAGAAGCCAGGTGCAAAAGAGGACTTTCTATATGAGTTTATGGATATAAAGTTGATGGATGAGACCAGGGTGGTGAAATGCTCTGTACCCTGATCTGCAAGGTGTGTGTGTAGTAAAAACTCGTAAAACCTTATGATTTGTGGAATTATCTGTTATTTATGTTATTTAAATTTAGAAAGTACCTCTGCTGGGGCTAGAGTGGTAGCTCCGTGGTAAGAGTACTTGCGTGGCATGAGTGAGGACTCAAGTTTAAACCCAGCACCATGTACACAACTAAGTGTTGGAGCAACAAAACCAGATGAAAAACTAAGTAAAACCGATTCTTTCTCTCTCTTTAAAAAAAAAAAAAAAAAAAAATGACATCTGCTTCTTCCCTCCCCAAAACTCGGGTGATGTCACTAAAGCTGCTTCACTGGGCCTGTGTGAACTGTAGTAGGCGGCAGTCTTCCGAGACTGATGTATGGTGGATGCCACCTTCAGCTCCGCCTGTTGTGGCTCTCATGTGGACCAAGTGAGGGTCTCTATTATCATCCTGGAAGTGAGCATACGCAGAAGTCGTTGCTCCCAGAGCCATTCTTTTTGTTTCTGTTTTAAGGAAAGATGGAGAATCAACTTTACTTATTTTTTCATCTGGGTTTCATTTTTCTCGCACTTAGTTGTGCACATGGTGCTGGAGTTTGAACCCGGGTCCTTGTGCATGCCAGGCAAGCACCGTAACTACTGAGCCGCTGCTCCAGCCCCAGAGCCGTTCTCACCAGCGTACCACAGCAGTAGAGATGCATTCCCTGCTCTAAACCGCAGTCGGTGATGCCGTCTCGTGATGGACTTGCCTGTGTCACTGTAACTGGAGCCGTTGACAGCGGTTCACGCACCTGCTCCCACTCAGACCTTAGCTTTCCAAATGTCAGCTGTCAACTGGGGAGATGAGGAGCTTGACAAATGGTGGCTGAGTTAGCTAAGGTATTTGTTACAGAGGTCTTAGCGTTCAGAGTGGCATTGACAATGACCTGGGAGCTGTGGCCTGCTTGTTAGTAGCCACTGGGTAAAGCCATTTTCATGGTTTGAGAACAATGGCATAAGTTCACTGACCCAACTGTTTGAATTTTTCTGACCCTAGGAGAAGGGAGTCAGCCTTTCCTTTACAGACGAGATGCCTCTCTTTGGAAATATATTCAGTCCCAAGAAGACACCTCCTCGCAAGTCTGCTTCTCTCTCCAACCTGCGTTCTGTGAGTGGGGGCTGGGTCAGGCTGCATGTGGAGAGCAGGGGCCCCCAGAGGCAGCATCGAGAGGCCACCCCTTCATTCACGTTAGGAGTTTATTCAAGAACCTAAGGAGACGGTCGATCGCATTATGATTTTTGGCCCCAAATGTTATCCAATTTGGCTTTCACTGAATTTCCAAGACTCAGCCAGGAACCAGTGTCACCATTAGTGACAATCAAAAGGATAGTACAGTTTTGAGAGAGATTTTCTAAGAATGGGAATATTCCAATAGCAATAGCATTGGAATAGATGATACCTTCAAAGCAACATACGACCCATTTGAATGTATAAGCTGTACGTTTTTTAAAAATTTATATAACAAAGTCAGAGTGTGTGGAAAGCCATTTCCATTCCCAGCTCTCAGATGTCTCTCCTCTGACCTCAGCACGTCCTCGGATCCCACGTCCACTCACGTCTTTTCTGGTCTTCTGAGCATTGTGACCAGGCACTGGGCTCGTCATTCCTGCCACAGTCCTACCTGCCGTTGCTGGCTCTCACGTTCCAAGCGATGTGTTGCCGTGCGCTGGCGCACGCCTGTAATCCTAGTGGCACTGGAGGCTGAGGCAGGAGGACTGCAAGTTCAAAACCAGCCTCAGCAAGTTAGACTGTCTCAAAATGAAAGGCCGGGGTTTAATCCCCAGTGCCCCCTGGCAAAAGCAAACATTTCAATGGGGCAGGGTTCAGAAAATTAGTAAATTTGAATGAGGTGGTCATTAGTGCTGTGGAGCAAAACAAAGCTGAGAACTGGCATAAGGTGTGGCAGGCAGTGACACTGGGGAGCTGCATTTTAAATAGGATGGTCAAGGAAGGCCTGAGAAAAGGACACTTGAACATACCCCCTTCTTCCTTCTCTTTCTCCCCTCTACTCCCCTCCTTGGTGCTGGGAAGATCCCAGGGCTCTGGGCATGCTAGGCAAGTGCTCCACTGAGCTGCTCCCCGCCTAGAACCCCCTTGTGGAGCAGTGCAGATCTCCCTCCAGGCACGAATGCCACTCCAAGGTGGAGCTGGCCCTGTTCCCCTCTGAATACCCAGTACCTAGTCCTGACGCAGGGAATTGTGTAGGTGAATCCAGAAATTGGACTGGCACACTTATAAAACTACTACGACGAACTGAGTCTGTATGCCTTTTCTGTGAAGTACATAGCTCCATATTAAGCAAACAATAATTTATTAAACATCTTTAAAAGCATTTCATTTTATTAAAATTTTAGAGTGGAATTTGGATTTCTGGAGCTGTGGATATAGCTCAGTGGTAGAGTGTTTCACTGACATGTGCAAGGCCCTGTGTTCAACCCTTGCCCTGCAAGGTAAAAAATAAAGAGTGCATTCTTCAAGCTGTTAAGTGTCCAGTACAAGGGCTGGAGCAGTGGCTTGGTGGTTCGAGCACTTGCCTGGCATGCACGAGGACCCAGGTTCAAACCCCAGCACCGCATACACAACAAAGTGTCCGAAAAACAAAAACCAGAAGAAAAATAAAATTCTTTTTTTTTTTTTTTAAAGAAGTGTCCAGTATATATAATTCAATTTACAAATCTCAGCATATATAGCTTTTGGGGGAAATGTCCCATGTTTAAAGTGGAACATTTCTCTCTTATAGTTTAAAATTTTGTTAGACATCATTTGACTTTGTGGTAATTAGAGGACTGAAGTGGGCTGTTGGGTCTAAGGTAGTGGAAGAGTTGCTGGGAGGGGTGCTGTTCCGTGGCCTCCTGATGCAGTCTCTTGCCCACAGTTGGATCGTTCCACCCGGGAGGTGGAGCTGGGCCTTGACTATGGAACCCCCACTATGAACCTGGCGGGGCAAAGCCTGAAGTTTGAAAATGGCCAGTGGACAACAGGTGGGCCGTGTTTCCTGCCAGTCTGTCAAACCAGACTAGAAGGTGACTCCCTTCTGACGCTGGTTCTGTCCTTCCTCCAGAGACAGGGATTAGTTGGGGTGTGGACCGGAGAGAGGCTCAGCGCCTGCGCAGGCGCAACCAGCAGTTGGAGGAGGAGAACAATCTCTTGCGGCTGAAAGTGGACATCCTCCTGGACATGGTGAGGAAGGTGGTGGGGAGGCTGCGCCTCATTTCACCCAGCTGGTACCTCACAGCACCCATTTGCCCAGGTACACTGCTTTGAATCTAGCGACACAAGACACAGTCCCCACCTTTGCTGTCTGGAGCAGGGATGGACAGTACCATGATATAGTGCCCGTGGTACAGGTGACAGTCTGTACTCTCTGGTGTCAGCAGATGAGAGGAAGTTACACTGTCAAGTCAGGAGAGCTTCATGGAGGAAAGGATATCTGAGTTTAATGCTGAAGGATAATTGGCAGGAATGGAGGTTGGGATTAAGGAATTCCAGGAAGTGGGACCTCACAGCTTGGAGGTGTCCTACACCGGGCAGGAATTAACCAGTACCCAGCACAGACCTGCTGGAGGGACACACTGCATTAGCACTGGAGACTTGGGACAGGATTGCAAGTTGGAAGCTAGCCTTAGCAAGCAGTGAGACCTTGTCTCAAGGAAAACAGAAAGGGTGGGGGCTGGGGCGTAGCTTATTGCTCAGCACCCTGGGTTCAATCCCTAGTACCTACCAGACAAAGACAGTGGATTGTGAACACATTCTTATTGTCCTGGGTCATCAGGTGGTTACATCTGCCCAGCTGCCAAGGCCAGCAGCATTACAGGAATGCCAGGAAGCCCTTCCTCAGTGCACCAAGTGGCCTTTCTGCCCCAAACCCAGTCCAGAAACTCATTTGTAACCCCACTGCTTCACACACAGCTTTCTGAGACCACTGCCGAGTCCCACTTAATGGAGAAAGAACTGGATGAACTGAAGAGCATCAGCCGGAGGAGGAAATGAAGATGCAGAGGCGCATCAGGAAGCAGGGCGGCTCCCATCGACCAGGGGAGGGTTCAGCTGAGGAGTTTGTTTTGTAGCCAAACTGGTGGGCTTGGTCCTGGAGGAGAGCATCGACAGACACTGGCACTCTTGGGTTGGCCAACGGAAGATGGCACAGGATGGGGAAGGCACTCCAGATGCCCGGCCTAGGATGCCAGCCTGCTGGTAGACCCCAGGGAGCTCTGCGGAGAGGGAAGCCCTCGGTGCTCTCCACATGCCTGAGCACACAGTCACCCTGCTGGACAGGCACTTGGGAGCAGCAGCTGGATTTTGTCATCTCGTATTTGGAGTGTGGCACCCGTCCAAAGAGCCCTGTACGGAGGGACCTGGGATGGGTGGCCCACTTAGTTCTCTGGCCCCGGGGCCACCCTCTGTCTTTGAAGAATGCTCGTCCCCTGAACCCCAATCTCAGCTTCCCCACGTCGAGTGCTGGTCTTGATGGCAACACTTCGTGCTGCTGTCCTGTTTATACTACTTCTCTTTTTATTAAATGTGTTAAATGAATCTGTGGTCACAATGACTAAGCAAGCAGCATGGGTTCCTCAAGAAGCTGTGGGCCTGGAGTCTAAGCTTCTGTTCTTCCACTGAAGGATGCAGCTCTCAGGGTGTGGGCAACGGCAGCCTCGATGCTGCTGAGGCTGACCTGGAAGAGAAGTAGTCCCTGTGTGCCCAGATGGCCCCTCCACCCTCCTGCCTCAGGGAGTGGGACCTGGCAGGCTGGTGGCTGGTGTGGAGGACTTCTCTGCTGGGGGGATTCCAGCTCCTGAAGGCAGGGATGGGGGGCAGGGGCTCTCCACCTGGGCAGTGGTCAGCAGTTGTCACACAGCTGCCACTTGGTTCAGCCCTTTGCTCACACTATCTCATTTCCCCTCCGCTCAACCTTGTGAAGCAAAGACCGTCAGCGTGCTCTGGCCAGCAGAGCACGTGGGATGGACAGAAGGGCATAATGTGCAGCTTCAGCCCATAACCATGCATCCTGACACAGGAGAGAATGTTACATCCAGATGCATAAAGGGTGTAGGTTTTCGGGTACAGGCAACAGCAGCGGTCAAGTCTGCTTCTGCCCCGGGGCGTGTATCTGGCAACCTTTCACTGAGCACCCTCCAAAATGGGCACCTAATTCTCTTGACCGTTCTTCAAGTTGATCCTTATTTTTTCCACGTTTTATTGGTGCATTATAATTATACATAACATGCACACAATATTGTTGCCTAGTTTGGCCAGTATCCCTACCAGCATTTCGTATCCATACTTAGATGAAGAAACCAGCCCAGCAGAGTGACACAGCTAGAAGGGATGGAGCCAGGACTGAAAAGTTTGTGAACTGCAGGGCACATTTGGTTGTCACAATGATGTGGATCCCTCTAGCAGCATCAGTCATGGCTAATCCAGGGACCCTGAACACCCTGTGGTATGTGGGGCAGTGGGCAGAGGAATGCTGTGATCCAACTGGTGTTTCAAAGCGATCCCTCTGGCTGCTGGAGGCTAAGGGGGCCAGGCTGGGAACGGCAAGTGGCTGTAGAGAAGGTGATGTGGTCGGATTCGACGCAGGACTTGCACTGGAGTCCACTGGTGTTTGCTGGTGGAGTTACGGTGAGATGTGAGTCAAGGCTGGTCCTTTTAAGGAAAGGAGGAAAACACTCGCATCTTACCTCCCGAAACATTGGCTTCAGGAAGTTTCTTTTTTTCTGTTGAGATACTATATTCTTAGGGCTGGAGTGGTGGCTCAGTGGTTACGGCGCTTGCCTGGCACGTGCCAGGATGTGAGTTCAAACCTCAGCACCACATACACAACAAAGTGTTGGAGCAACGAAAGCCACATGAAAAACTAAATAAAACTGATTCTTTCTCTCACTGTCCCTCTCTTTTAAAAAGAGATACTATATTCTTCCTAGATCTTAACTCTTTGGTCTGATGTGTCCTTCAGGTTCTGGCTAAAATTCTTCCCCCTCAAAGTCTTTTCTTTAAAAAAAAACAAAAAAAAAAGAGAGAATCAACTTCATTTAATTCTTCAACTGGCCTTTGTTTCTCCTACACTTAATTTTCTATGTGATGCTGGGGTTTGAACCTGCACACTTGTGCATGCCAGGCAAGCGCTATAATGGCTGTGCCATCGCTCTGGCCCCCTCAAAGCCTTTCGTAACCAAATCTAGCAGTTATGGGAAACCCAATAAAGAATGCTAGCTCCTTGACACTACCTCTTGTAATCATTACAACAATTTTATGAATTTTTGTGTAAACAATCAGGACTGTCACTGAAGAGCTGAAATAGAAAGTTCTGTGGTCTGAGTAGCCAATGCAGGATTAGAGGTAATAATCAGAGGAAACCTTACAGTTTGAGTTTTAGCAAGGACATCCATATGCACAATTATAAAGGTACAAACTAATGTGCTTTTTTTTTTCTGTCCCAGGGATTGAACCCAGGGCACTTAACCACTGAGCAACATTCCCAGCCCTTTTGCTTATATTTTATTTTGAGACAGGGTCTTGCTAAGATGCTGAGGCTGGCTTTGAACTTGCAGTCCTCCTAATCCTAGGATTGCAGGTGTGTGCCACCATGTCTGGTTTTTGTTTTGTTGTTTTTTGATACTGGGATTGAACCAGGGCATCATGCATGCTAGGCAAGCACTGAACTATATCCCAGCCCTAATGTGCATTTTTATGAGAGGGGCTTACAACTTTTACAAAAATTTCCAAGGGACAGTGCAAACCCACCCCCTTCCCTTATTGAACTACTATATCGGGCTGGAGCAGTGGCTCAGTGGTTTGGACCACTTGCCTGGCATGTGCAAGGACCTGGGTTCGAAACCCAGCATCACATAGAAAATTAAGTATAGGAGAAACAAAGGCCATATGAAAAACTAAATAAAGCTGATTCTCTCTCTCCCACTCTCTCTTTAAAAAGAAAAAAAAACTATATCACTAGTTCCAAATTCCAGCAGAACAGAAATAGGAAAGGTGGACATCATGGGCTTGAGGGTTGGGGAGCAGAGAAGCTACGGAGCCCAGGGTTCCGGAACGCTCTTCCCACCATGGCAGCATTACCTTGGCTCCAGCGTGGGGCATCATTCCTCGCTCACTGACACCCTTTTTATCCCTTTGTCCACTGACGTGACCTCTGACCTACCAACAGTCTGGCCATGTCTTGCCCTTGCTGCTAAGCATTTCTCCTTGGGTCCTTCGGTTTTCCTCCCCATCCTTGGTCTTTCAATGTCCATTCCACAGGGCTCTGTCCTCTGCTTCCTCTATATCATCTCATTTCCTCCCAGAGGGTAAATACTCTGATTGCATCATTTCTAATGTATTCTTATCCCTTGGTAATTTTATAATTACTGAAAGAGCTCTTTTAGAGGACTGGAGCAGTGGCTCGATGGTTACAGCACTTGCCTGGCAAGCACGAGGTTGTGGGTTCAAACCCCAGCACCATGTACACAATGAAGTGTCAGAGCATTGAAAGCCGCATGAAAAACTAAATAAAAACTGATTTCCTCTTTCTCTCTCTCACTGTCCCTCTTTAAAATAAAATAAAAAAAAAAAACTATTTTGGCCTTAAATTATCTGCATATAAATATACATACGTGTGTGTATACACATACATACATGTGTACATTACATACATACAATCAAGGCCGGCCTGGGCAAGTTAGCAAGACCTGCCTCAAAAAGGGTGGGGTGGCAGAGCACACCTTGGTCCAATCTCTAGCACCACCTAAAAAAATCATGCATTTTTGTAAATGTAAACAAAATTGATTGATTTTTCTGGAACTTCTTCACCTCAGCTTTGTGAATTACTCTCCACTTGAAGTCATCCATGTTCTGTGCTTTTCATGTAACACTGCCCTCTCTACCTTCAAGTGCTGGCTGGTCTAGCACTTTCTTTCATTTCTTCCCTTGTGGTGCCGCGGATCAAACCCAGGGCTTCATGCTTGCTAGGCAAGCACTCTGCCACTGAGCTCCACTCCCAAACCCTAGCATTTCTTAACCCATTAGGGCTGGGGCGGTGGCTCAGCAGTTACAGCGCTTGCCTGGCATGCACAAGGATATGGATTCAAACCTCAGCTCCACAGTGCACGACGAGTGTCAGAGCAACGAAAGCCACATGGAAAACTAAATAAAACTGATTCTATCTCACTGTCCCTCTCTTTAAAAAAAATTTATATAGTTACCTAATTTTAAAAAATTTAATATATGCATCAGAGAATAATTCATAAGTGAACAGCTTTATGAATTACTCAAAATGAACATACCCATGTACCCACCACCCAGGTGGACAAATGGAACCTTTGCTGGGCACGGTGGTACACGCTTGTAATCCTGGCAGCTCAGGAGGATCACAAGTTCAAAGCCAGCCTCAGAAGCTTAGTGAGACCCTGTCTCAAAATAAAAAGGGCTGGAGATGTAGCTCAGTGGTGAAGTGTCCCTGGGGTTCAATCCCTGGTACCAAAAAAAAAAAGTCTTTCAAGCATCTGAGAAGTTACACTCCTGCTTTTTCCAAATATCATCCCCTCCTCAAAGGGAATCACTGGCCGGGTGCAGTGACGCACACCTGTAATCCTAGTGGCACCTAAGGAGGACACAACTTCAAAGATTGTCTCAGCAACTCAGTGAGACCCTGTCACAAAATAAAACAATAATAGGACTGGAGATGAGGCTCACTGGTTAAAAGCCCCTGGGTTCAATCCCCAATACCAAAAAAATAAAAATTATTCTTTTTTTTTTTTTAAGAGAGAGGGACAGTGAGAGAATCAGTTTTATTTATTTTTTCATGTGGCTTTTGTTGCTCTGACACTTCATTGTGTACATAGTGCTGGGGTTTGAACTCATGTATTTGTGCCTGCCAGGCAAGCACTGTAACCACTGAGCCACCCCTCCAGCCCCAACAAATCACTGTTCTGACTGCTTATGCTTGTGACATAAAAACCTCGTAGGCAGTCCAAAGATAAAAGGCCTGAGGACTGCATCAGGAGGTACTGCGAGTCCCCAAGCCCCACTAAAATACTAAGCACGGGACAGACTCTACTGCATTTTCATGTGTCTGATAAGGATCTAGACTGTCCAACTTGAGAGTCTCTGATTTCATGATCAGTCGGCTAAATATATATTAAATTACCCTTGTATTAATAATTTGTGGGGGCAAGTTATAAAAAGAAGCATTTACCACAATGATATAGACAAAAAAGATACAGCTAGGCACAGTGGCGCATACCTGAAATCCCAGGCATTTGGGAGGCTGAGGCAGAATTACAAGTCAGAGGCCAGCCTCAGCAACTAACTGAGGCTCTAAGCCACTTAGACCCTGTCTTAAGTAAAAAATAAGAAAAGGGCTGGAGGGCTTGGAGGAGTAGCTCAGCAGCTGGAGTGCTTGTCTGCCATGCATGAGGACCCAGGTTCAAATCTCAGCACCATAAGGACAACTAAGTGTGGGAGAAATAAAGGCCAGATGGAAAGATAAACTGATTCTCTCTCCAAAAAAAAAAAAAGAAAGAAAGAAAGGGCTGAGGACGTAGCTCAATGGTAAAGTGCCTCTGGGTTCAATCCCCAATGCCCCCCCAAAATTAAAATATGGATAACATTTAACATTAGGAAGGGGATGGGGAAAAGGACACCTCCATTTACTATTTTGAAAGTGTATGATATAGTTCTTTGGAGGAAAATTAGCTGATACTTAGCCAAACTTTAATATTCATACTCTCCAGCCAGCAAGCCGACTTCTAGAAACCCACCTTCTAGAAATACTTTCAGCACCGCTACTGTGCATTCCCCCCATCTTTTTGTTTATTTTTGCAGGGTTGGGGGTTGAACCCAAAGCCTCAACTATGCCAGGCGAGCACTCTACCACTGAGCCACATCCCCAGCTCCAGCTTTCCCCAAGTTTTACATGGGCCTTAACAAGCGTCTGCCTCAGTGGGTTGTGAAGATTCAGGGGTACCCAGCACGGGCGGTGCCAGCTCCTTCCACCTGCACCCTTACCTTTGTTTTGCTACCTTTACCCATTTAGTTGATGGTTTCTGCAAAGACCAACAAACTTCCAAATCGCCAGCTTATTCCTACTGAGCACCATACCCCCGAGGAAAAAGAACTGCTCTGGGGTTCCTCGAAGTGTGAGCCCAGGAAGGTGTGTTAACCTGCTGGCTTCTGCCGGGTGCGGTGGGGAGGCTGAGCCGGGAGGACCGCACAGTCAAGGCCAGCCTCAATAATTCGATGAAGCCCTAAGCAACCTAGCGAGACCCTGTCTCAAAAAATAAAAAGGGCTGGGGATGCGGCTCGGTTTAAGTCGCCCTGGGTTCAATCCCTGGAACCCCCCCCAAAAAAAGCAGGTTTTGGGGTCCGCTGCCTACCACTGCACCGGAGCCGCTGCTCTAAGTTTCCCGGCTGTTTTCGGCCGACGGAAGTCGGAAATCCCCGGGAAGAACGAGGAGGCGCTCTCGGGAGGCCGCAGCGGCGCGGGGCAGGGAGTCGGAGGACCAGCGGGCCAGAGAGTGCCGCTCTCTCCCGGGCCGGCGCCTCGCTCCCGGAAGGGCAGCTCTGTCCGCCTCTGGGCCGCTCTCGACTGCTCCCTTCCGCTTCCGGTGTCCCCTACAACCATGGCCGCCGCCGCTGCTGCTGCCGGCGCTGGGGAGCCTGCGTCCCCGGATGAATTGCTCCCGAAAGGCGACGCCGAGAAGACGGAGGAGGAGCTGGAAGAGGACGACGACGAGGAGGTACGAGGGCCCGGCGGGGTGCGGGGCAGGGAGCGGGCCCGCCCGGGGATGTGGGGTCCGCGTGCTTCAGGATCCCGGCGAAGGCGGCTTCTGCGGGAGCCGCGCTGGGGGCCCTGCTGGGCCGGGAGTGCCCTGGCTCCGGGGGGCTCCGCGTCTGCCGGCGTCGCAGCGGGGCCGCGGGCAGATGCCGCTGCTTCGGCCAAGACCCGCACCTCCTTCACCACAGCTAGATGAGACCCTGTCGGAGAGACTCTGGGGTCTGACGGAGATGTTCCCGGAGAGGGTTCGGTCCGCGGCCGGAGCCACTTTTGACCTCTCCCTCTTTGTGGCTCAAAAAATGTACAGGTAAGAAACGAGAGCGAAGACGTTGGAAGTGTGCATGGGACGTCTGTGATCCTGAGAAGAGAACACCGACTTTGGAAAGAACAGACCTGGGTCCGAGTGACCTTGGACTCGTACCCTAACCTTCTGAGTTCCAGTTTCCCCTTCTGTAAAGTGGGGTTCTCACTTGGCAAGGTTGCTCCGGAGATCATTTCAGTTTATCCGAGATGATTAATGTGTGAGGAGCTTTGTAACTCAGGAGCCAGCCACGAATGGCTAAATGGTACAGCCTCTGGTGGGAGTGTCATGCAAGGAGTGGGTAGAACTACTTATCCGAATCACTGGAGTGTGGGGGGAGAGGTTTGCTTACTGGTTTGTTTCTTACCTGGCTGCCTGTTTGCATCCCTCCGTGCTTGCCCTCCCTCTGCAGGTTTTCCAGGGCAGCCTTGTGGATTGGGACTACTTCCTTTATGATACTGGTTCTTCCTGTTGTCTTTGAGACCGAGAAGTTGCAAATGGAGCAACAGCAGCAACTGCAGCAGCGGCAGGTGAACCCAGTCCCCGGCGTTTTGCCGGTGGTGGAGACTCGAATCATTTCTCCAGCTCCTGGGTAGACTGGCGTTAAGGTGTGGGTGGAGATTGGATTAGGCCCATGCGCTTCTAGGTGCTTGTGCTTAGCATTGTCTGTCTGCTTCATAAGGTATGATGAAAATGACATCTAGGCCTGTACAATGCCTTACACTTCTCCTGTTCTTTTCCAGATACTTCTAGGGCCTAACACAGGGCTGTCAGGAGGAATGCCAGGGGCTCTGCCTTCGCTTCCTGGGAAGATCTAGATTGTTACTACTACATTGAGCTGTCTTGTTGGGAGAAATTTGAAAATTCAATGGTGTTTGAACTGCTGATTATTTGGATTTTTTTTTTTTTTAAACTTTGGCACATTGATCCAAACCTGGTAGGAAGAGTTCTCCCCTCTTTTCCTCATGGAGAGACTCCCAGCATTCAGCTGAGCCCTCCACGCTGTCCTCAATGTTTCTTCTGTCCTCTCACTCTGATACCAGAGTGCAGCTATGCAGACGGTTATTCCAGCTCTGGCCACCTTACCCTTCTAGAAATTGCTTCAAACTGGAAGATCTCCTCACTCTCCCTTTGAGGGGTACAAACTGATGCCCCATAAGGGAGGGAAGGATCCCTGACCATTAATGACTGTTTTTTTTTTTTCCCCTAAAGAATGGAGATGGGGAGGGACATAATGAGAGACTGATAAAGTGCATTGCGGCTGTAATGTAAAGCACCAGAAAACCCCTGCACACTGGAGGAAAGGGAGGCTGGCTATAGCTGCAGCCACAAAATGGGGACAATGAAGAGTGTGGAGGACAGGGCAGAGGCTCATTTCCTCTGCACATTTTGGCTATTAGACCTGTGTGTAAAAAAAGTCAGTGCTCACTTTTTGTATTTAAATATTAAAAATGATTCCAACTCAAAGTGTCATCCATGTGCCTATAAGTACCTAAAAGTTACTTAGATCATTTTAAAAGGCCAGACACATAGTGCCTCACACAACCTCTCATCTAAGCCAGCATCTCCACCTCCACTGATTAATCTCAAGGCCTAAGTTAGTGAAATTTCTGGAAGAAAAAAAAATGTTGGCCAAGAACCTTTTTTTTTTTTTTAAAGAGAGGGACAGTGAAAGAATCAAAGTATCAATTTTGTTTATTTTTTCCATCTGGCCTTTATTTCTCTGACACTTAGTTGTATATGTGATACTGAGGTTTGAACCTGGGTCCTCATGCATGCCAGACAAGTGCTCCAACTGCTAACCACTGCTCCAGCCCCCGAAGAACCCCTTTGCACTGAACTCAAGTCATCGCTTTCAGATCCACCAACCTAAGCAAAGGGCCAGACCTGAGTACCTGTAGTCTACAGTTAGTAATAAACTCCTTACAGGAAATACTGATTTTGAGTCTTGGGGATAAGAACTTTTTTGTGCCTAGTTTGGTGTTTGTTTTTTTTGTTTGTTTTTTTTGTTTTTTTGTTTTTTTTTTGGTGATGGATTGAACCCAGGGCCTTGCTTTTTTAGTGACTGACTGGAGATGAAACACTGATGATGAAGCCAGTTGCAGTCCTGTCTCTGAATTTGGCAGTTTTCCCATTTAATATAATTTTTGAGCATCAGACACAGTAAGCATTTGATGCTTACTCTTGTTTTACAAAGGAGGAAACAGCCGTGGAAAGCTTTTATTGTATTTTTTTGTTTGTGTTTTGGTACCAGAGATTGAACCGAGGGGTGCTTTACTGCTGAGCCACATCCCCAACCCTTTTAATGTAGGGTTTTGCTAAGTTGATGAGGCTGGCTTTAAACTCGCAGTCCTCCTGCCTTAGCCTGAGTTGCTGGGATTATGGGCTTGCGCAAGGCCTCATAATGAGTGCTGTATCTGGATTCAAATCCAGCCTCCTGGATCCTGCTGTGCACCCTAGTGCAGGCAGCTTAGGCCCTTGGTGCAGATGCACCATATGTCACTTGACTAAGGCAAAGCACTCTTCCAGTAGTGAGGCACAAACTTAGGCTTTAAATGCTTGTTCTTCAAATTGGCAATCTTAACGTTAAAGGTAAAGTGAAAAATGCTTCAATGGTGTACCTTTTGAACTAAATCCCACTTATGTGAATATTTTGTCTAGATTTTTCAGGTGAGAGGTTTGATCAAAGTACTATATCTTTTTTTTTTTTCCCCAGTCTGGTTTTTGTGGTGTGGGGGATTGAGCCTGGGTCCTTGAGCATCCCAAGCAAGCGTTGTACCACTGAGCCACCTCTCCAGCCCACTTTGTATCTCTTACGTGGTGCGATGATAGTAATGAGTTCCTTTAAAGCAGCAGCATACTAAAGTTCTGGGGTCCGCCCCTTTATGTAATTATAAAAGTCAGGCAAACCAGATTCAAGTACAGAGTTACCATTTTTAATATTTGGTTAAACAAAATACATCTTTTGTAAACAAACCCAGCACAAGGCCAACAGAAAAAAAAGGGAATAAAAGCAAGAAAAAGCCTAGGGTTGCCCTTTGTTGGGCATCAGGGTCAGGCCTGCTCCCTCCCTTAAAGGAAGTGGGGCTTTTTGCCCTTGGGCATCAGCATGGGTTCCTGTTCCTAAGCACCAGAATTGGACATGAACAGAGAAACCAGCCCTGAAATGTTCCAGCGTCCTGCATACCCCACTGGCTCATGGACTCCATGTGCATGGGGCTCCTTTTAAGTGCCATTTGCACAGGTCCAAGCAGATTTGTGGGAAGGAGTTTTCTCCAGGAAATGGCTTACAATCACCGACAGTGCCAAAAGACCCAAGGTCCTGCTTCTGACAATCTGACAATCAGCAAGGTTGGCTGTAACTTCTGGCTGGTGGTAGCTGGAATGTCATTGTGCAAGGGTAAAAGAGCTCCCTGCGGTGCCAAGCAGGTCTGGTGTAGAAAATGCTGCAGAAGAGACCACGGCCAGTTGCTGAGAGGGCATAATGTGCAGTAGCCGCCTGGGGCCTCTTAATCGGCATAAAAAATGGCCTTGTTGGATTGAAGATACATGTGCAGAAAAAGTGCTGGTGTAAACATGCACTCCAGTCACAGTGGGGAGACAGCCTCAGCTTCCCCATTAAGCTTGCTCAGCTTGCTCAGTATCAACATGCAAGCCCCGGGCTGTCTCCTGGCTGGAGAGAAGTCTGGCCAGCGGGGCAGCTCTCACTCAGACCTGCCAAGACCATTGATCAGTAAGGACTGGCCAGGTTACTCCTGCCTGCCCACCTGCCTTGAGGCAACCACAGCCACTTTGGTGACATATGTGGTCTGTTTAGTTCCCCTCCTCTTGTTTTCCAAAATTACAAGAGAAATGTGGCCTATGACTATTTCAAGAGGTAAGAGGCAGTCAGTCCTCAGCTGATCGGTCAAGGAAGCTACAAGATGACAACAAACCCAGGTTCTGTAACAACACACACGACCACTCAATTTGAGGGCTGTTCCTTGTCACTAGAGTGATAGGCTCCATTCCAGCTGCTCTTAAACTCTTCCCATGACTTTCTCTACCCAGCATTCTAAGCTAGGACTTTCACGTCAAGAGTGGGCCAACTGAGAAAACTGCCCCTTTCCTATCTTTTGCCCAGAGCTTCCTAAATCAATGTAGTGAAATAGTGGGGACAAAAACGAGTGAAGAAAAGCCACCCACGCTTGTCTCCGTTTGGCTTTAGCCTCATCCTCTTAAGATATCTATCTCACCTTTGTCTTGCTAGACTACTGTAGGATTTAACCACCTGGCGTGGAATATTCAAGAAGTTTTCATTATAAAACTCCAAGACTGGCCATAAACCAGCCTTGGAAATGGAGGAGGGGTGGCATTAAGGATTGCAGACAGCCTGTGGCCCCGCAGCGGGGGCTTTGGAGATGGTTTCCTGAGAGACTCTGCTCTGGGCTCTTCCAGGCAGTCAGGGGGCTTTGCGTGTCCTATGCAGACCCCAGTGCCCCACGAGAAGAGAGTGGAGGCAGCATCTCTGCTGAGCCTGGAGCAGCAGTGAGGACTCCCAACGACTGGGGTCTCCCCTCACAGCAGAAAACCAGCTTGAGACCCGCCTTTCTTCTCCTGTATGAAACAGGCCTTCCGTGGCCTTCCCTAAGCACTCAGCGCCTACCTTCCTTCCCCGGCACAGGCAGGGCTGGGTGGGTCTTGTAACAATCCACACTGTCCTACTGCACTGGCAAATCTGAAGGGGAAACCCGATGAGATGTCTGGGGAGGTGGCAGGGCACACCCACTGCAGGGGGCACAGCACATCACGGAGGGCTGGAGGGCTGAGGCGGAGCAGGCTGGATGGAACTTACACATCAGCCCTCCAACTCTGATGGGCTTCCACCTCTTCTGGTACCACCAGCAGGAGTTCACAGTTCTTTCCTCGCAAGTGATGTTTTAGAAATTTCCTATGGGGAAAAAGAATAGGTGAGAAAATGAAATGTTGGGGAACTGCAGATTCCAGTCCCAGGCTGCACGTTCACAGCCATCATTTGTACCCTTGGCAGCCCTACGTGTTTGGTGTATCTGCTCTTGAAGGGCTCCGCATTTAGACACCTGTATGTCCAGTTTGAATCCCAATCTGAATTTTGGTTCATCTTAATATACTAATGCTGAGAACTGGTTCTGTGAGGAACAGAGGTACAAAATACTCTAAAATACTGATTGTAAAAAACCAGCTTCTTTAGTCTGGGGCAAGTTAACCCTCTGGCTGAATGTTCATCTTCTTCTCTGAACTGGCAATGATATGGTCTCGGGTGTAGGTGGAGATAAAGTTCCAATGCCAGTGCCGCCAGTCCAGAAAGCAAGTACCCCAGGCTGTGGAACTGTTTACCAAAGGGACGAAAGTCCTGATTAAGACCTTTCTAGTCTGAGACTACGATTCCAAGTAAGGCAGGGAGACGATTTGCGTGCGTAAGAATTGCATTTCTGGAGCTGGAGCGGTGGCTCAGCAGCTTGCTCGAGTGGGAGACACAGGTTCAAACCCCAGCACCACGCACACAATGAAGTGTTGGAGCAACAAAAAGCAGATGAAAAAACTAAGTAAAACTGATTCTCACTCTCCCTCTCTCTCTTTAAAAAACAAAAAAAGAATTTCATTTCCTTTGACAAATAACCAAACATGAGCTCAACTTTTGCAACATACCAGACAAAGAGCCCGGCAGCTTCGCCTGACGGGGCTCACCTGAGCTCACTCTCGCCTCCAATCCACTCTGGCATCTTGAGTTTGGAGTCCAGGTTGTAGTAGGCCCCTCCCACCTCTCGAACACAGATCCAGTGCTGCCTTTTGAGAGGCAGCTTGAGTGGACCCCAGCACAGGCTGGAGGGCAGATTCATGATGAAGCCCATGACGTTAGCGAGAGCAATGACACTGACATCCCTGCGGAAGAGAAATGGTGTCAGGCTCTGAGGCAGCAACCTCAAGGTCTCAGCTGCAACACAACTGGCCACCACCTGACTCAGGCCTGCACCACAACCTGCTGTCCTCCGACCCAACACTCCCGGCTCCCATCACCTGCGTTTGTCCCACCAAACAGCTTCATAGCCTCTGGTCTGAAGCGCTGCCATGATGACGTTCACATCGTAGTTCCCATTTCCCAGCATGCTCTTCTTGTGGGGCGTCACCATGGTGTTTGGAGACAATCTATGAATGTGAAAAGAGGAAGGCTGAAGCTTGCTACTCTGCCTGTGCCCCCTGGCAGTATGCTACCAGAGGAGCACTTGCTGCCCATATGCTGGAAGCTAGTTCCTCCCCTGCCCAATTGAGTGTAAGTTTTCCAGTTTCTATCTAAGTGTTCTGTCCTCTGGGGTCACCTCTCTCTTTATGCAAAACAATAAACTGGGGGGCGGGTAGATGTATCAACCTGCTATTTAGGAAGTGTGTCTATTGGCTAGTACAGTGGTGCACACCTGTAATCCCAGTGACTCAGGAGGCTGAGGCAGGAGGATCCCAAGTTCGAGGCCAGCCTGGGCAACTTAGTGAGGCCCTGTCTCAAAATAAAAATTAAAAAGGGCTGGGGATGTAGCTCAGTAGTAGAGGCCCGTGGAGGAAGAGAAAGTGTGTCTACAGTGAAGTCAATGGACCGAAAGAATTTTCCATGAGTCTCATTCATGAAATCCCCAGCCTATCTGCAATCTTCCTCTTGCTGATCTTGCCGTCTTGATACTTTTTTTTTTAGTGCTGGGATCAAACACAGGGTTTCATGCATGTTACCCAAGTGCTCTACCACTGAGCTATACCCCTAGTCCAATACAACTTTTTTTTTAATAGCAGAAAAGAGCATGTGGTGTTTTCATTTGCATGATCAGTAATTATTACTCCTGCTTTCTATAGCTCAAATAATTTCTACTAAATATAAATTATTTCACACCTGGTAATCATTTTACTCAAACATGTACAGGGGCCAGACAGGGTGGTGTACACCTGTAGTCCTAAACAACTCCTCAGGAGGCTGAGGCAGGAATCACAAGTTCCAGGTCAGCCTCAGCTTGAGCACGCTTCTGGTGACCCTAGCTCTAGACTCATTACTGAACGGTCCTGAAGATACCCGTTATTTCTGTACAATAAATGAATGAACCAAGTGAGTCCACATGTTTCCTGTAGGAATTCTGGGAGTCCCTACTATGTGAATCTCCACCGTGAGCCTCCAGAAGAGGGTTACATAGTATGCTTCGATGCTTCAGCTCCCCGACCTGACCACACAGACATGTGCTCTGAGGTGCACCTTTCAGGTCTGAGGATCTCCTCCTCGGCCTCATCTTCGATATCAGATTCCTTTGCTGTCTACTTTCACTCTCTCTCCCCTAACTATAGGTCCCTTGCCTCATAACTTGGATTATTTTTTTTTCCTCTTTAGTATCAGGATGATCCCTGACCTCACACATGGTAGGCACGCACTCTACCACCAAGCTACATCTTCATTCCTTTAAGACCGGATTTTTGCTAAGTTGCCCAGGCTGGCCTCAAACTTGTTATTCTCCTATCTCAGCCTCCCAAATCGCTGGGGTTACAGGTGTGCACCACTCTGCAGTACTTTTTAAAATTTTTTTAAAGATTGAGGGACAGTGAGAGAGAGGAGACACAGAGAAACAATTTTTTACTTAGTTTTTTACGTGGCCTTTGTTGCTCCAACACTTCATTGTGTACGTGGTACTGGGGTTCGAACCCATGTACTCGCGCATGCCAGGTAAGTGCCATAACTGCTTGAGCCACTGCTCTAGCCCCTACACCAGTACTTTTGAAATAGGTTTCAAAACTCATCTCCTTGCTTATAAATACTCCTTCCACCAATTCAATCTGTGTGTTCCTGCCATATTCACCAAGGCATCATTTCACCCCCTTACATATGAACTAGCCAGGCACAGTGGCACACACCTGTAATCCCAGTGACTTGGGAGGCTAAGGCAGGAGGATTGCAAGTTCAAAGCCAGCATAAACAACTTCAGAAGGCCTTACACAATTTAGAGAGATCCTGTCTCAAAAAATAAAATGGGCTGGGGATGTAGGTCAGTGGCTAAGCATCACTGGGGTACCAAAAAGAAAAAAATCACAGCCTTACATATGAACCAACAGTGCCGCCTGCTGCCTGGATGGCCAACTGAATCCCCCAGCCCTACTCTAGCCTGCTGTTTGCAGTCCCCTCGCATGGGGCTTAGTACACTTCCAGTCCCATGACCACATAGCCTCTATTCTTTTCTCTGACTTCTGGTTCAAAGCCAAATCCCACAGCTTCTTCAAACTCAAGTTCACATCCTGTCTCTTCCATGGAATCTTTCCCAACTTCCCAGGACAAAAGGAGGGAGACCGGGAGGACCACGTATATCCAAATTTACATCCAAGCACCACCAACACTGTGAAGGTTTAATCTCCAATCCTAAATCAGATGCAGTGGGTAAGCCTCCAGTCCCAGCCACCTGGGAGGCTGAGGTGGGAAGACTGAGCGTAGGAGTTCCAGGCTAGCCTGGGCAACACAGCAAGAGCAAGTCTCAAACAAACAAATGAAAACAGGTTACTCTCCAAACCTCTTACCTCCTCTGTAAACATGAGAGCGATTCTTACTTTACAGAGGAGTTACTGAACTTATTTTATACATGTCAAAACAAACAGTAAACCCCTCAAGTTCTTTTACTTCCTATCCCTCGGCCAGGCACTGAACTGAGTAAACACGTTGTTATCCAAACTGATCAATACAGGAAATGCTCAGAACAGTTTCCAACCTGTTCCAGAGGGGTGGTCTTTTGAATAAGACCCAAGGCACCCATTGCAAGAGTCCCTTTTACTTTCACAATAATCGGAGGCTGGAGCGGTGGCTCAGTGGTTGGAGTGCTTGCCTGGCAGGCATGAGGACTCGGGTTCAAACCCCAGAACCACATTTGCAACTAAGTGTTAAGAGAAACAAATGCCAGACGAAAAAATAAGTAAAATTGATTCTCTTTTTCTCTCACTCTCTCCATCTCTCTTAAACAAAAACAAAAAACAAAAATTAATCAGGCTGGGCATGGTGGTGTATGTTTATAATCGGGAGGATAAGGCAGGAGTATCGTTAAGTTTGAGGACACCCGGGGCTGGAGTGGTGGCTCAGCGGTTTTGGCGCTTGCCTGGCAAGCACGAGGACCCGGGTTCAAACCCCAGCACCACGTCCACAACTAAGTGTTGGAGCAACTAAAGCCATGTGAAAAACTAAATAAAGTTGTTTCTCTCACTGTCCCTCTCACTCTCCCTCTCTCTTTAAAAAAAAAAAAAAAAGTTTGAGGATAGCCTCAGCAACTTAGAGACCTTGTCCAAAATAAAAAATAAAAAGGGCTGGGGATGGGGATGTGGCTCAGTGGTAAAGCGCCCCTGGCGTTCAATCTCGGGTAGCTCCTCATCAAATAAACAAAAGCAATAATCAGAGTCTACCCTGTTAGATGCTTCCCTGGGCTCTGTCACTTAATCCTTCCAGCAGTACATAAGCAAGCTGGGGGCGCAGCCATGCACAGCTGGTGGGTGGCGGAGCTGCGGTTTTCCCTCTGAACCTAAGAAAATACTCAAGAGTCCTTTGGCTGTTTCACCATACTGACCCCACTGAACTCCACGGGAGCCCGTTCTGATTCTCACGGGAGTTTCAGGTTGTACAGCAAGCCTCTTGCGTTTGTCTTCAGAGCCGGAGGTCAGAACCAGATCTGAAGTGATCTGAGATGGGCTCCAGTCCAGGTCTCCACTGACGTGTACACCCTCAGCTAAGTCCCGGGTCCTCTTTTGAGGTTACTACTGTCTGGCTATGTTGACAATTTTGCGTTTTAATGAAAAGGGAGGTGGGGAGACATTTTATCAAGATTCTTTATTTTCCCCAAAATTTTTTCTTTCTTTCTTTATCAGGTCTGAAGAGTTGTGACGTTACAAAGTATGGATCAATTTCCTGACACGTTTCTAAATAAAGCACAGATCACAGGGCCAAGCACAGAATTATTCTGTTAGTTGTTATTGTTATTATGTTTGCCTAGAGTTGGATGAGATGGTCACATCCCTGGAGATTAACTAATACTCAGGACCCTTTCTCAATTTATAACTATCACACTTTTTTGTGTTTGTGGGAGGGGTACTGAGGCTCGAACCCAGGGGTGCTTTACCACTGAGCCACATCCCCACTCCTTTTTTTTTTTTTTTTTTCTGAGACAGGGTCTCACTAAGTTGCTTAAAGCCTTGCTAAATTGCTGAGATGGGCCTTGAACTTGTGATCCTCCTTCCTCAGCCTCCCCAGCTGCTGGGATTACAGGTGTGGCTACTAGCAACTGCCACACTTTCTTTCTTTCTTTCTTTATTTTTAAGAGAGAAGGACAGTGAGAGAGAGAGATACAGAAACAGAATCAATTTTTATTGAGTTTTTCACATGGCTTTCGTTGCTCCGACACTTAGCTGCGTATGTGGGTGCTGAGGTTTGAACTCGTGTACTTGCGCATGCCAGGCAAGTGCTGTAACCACTGAGCCACCGCTCCAGCACCCTGGCCATACTTTTAAATGGGCCCTTCCACCTGCTCAGGGGTTTTCTAATGAAAAAGTGGGGGTACTTATCCTTTGTGGTAGAGATGTGGATTGTTTACCAATACCCCTTTGTTCCTTCCAACTTTCTTTAGTTCCTGGCCCCTACCAAGCCAGTTTTCATCTCATTTCATTTAACAGCCATTCTATTTGGGAGGAGTGCAAAGCCAGGTGCAAGAACACCCCATCACTAAAAAATTGGGATGACTCTGAGGAAAATGTTTGAGGCCTAAGCACTTTCGAAGCTACCTGGCAAAGCTGCTACTTTATCATTTGAACTTTCCAAAACTTGGACACATATAAGGTCAAAAACTGTCATCCCCAAATGTACAAACTGCTGTCACTTGCCCAGTGTCTCTGGTCTTTTGGCCTGGATCAAGCCTTGGTCTCCTCTTCCTTGGCCCCTTGCTGCAGACTAGCTATGAGCTCAGTTCTAGGTTGCTATTCACTTGTATTCCAAGCATGACTCATTTCATATCCACAACTCTACCGAAACTCCACCCTGCTATTTTTGTATTTCTTCTCTTTTATCTGGCTAAACTTCAACTGCCAGGATGAGTTTCCTCTCCACAGACAGTGCTTCTTGGCATTTTCCTCCCATTTCTACCACTCATCAGTCACATTTTCAGAACAGCAGAAAACTTCACTCTGAGGACTTCACTGAGGACTGAGCTGCAGCTCTACTTCTCTTTGCCTTAAGAGACAAGGGGTCACCTTTTCACTTTTTCTTTTTTTTTTTTTTTTTAGAGAGGAACAAGTTTATTGAGTTTTTCACATGGCTTTAGTTGCTCCAACACTCAGTTGTGTACATGGTGCTGGGGTTTGAACCCGGGTCCTCGTGCTTGCCAGGCAAGCGCCAAAACCGCTGAGCCACTGCTCCAGCCCCACCTTTTCACGTTTAAACTGCTGTCAATTCCATGGTTCTCACTTCACTTCAGTCTACTCTCAAGGCCTGCTTGGTACACAGAGCCCTGCTCAGCCTGTTTTCTCTCCGGGGCTTGCAGTGCCTGGCACAGAGCAGGCAGCGAGTCAATGTTTGTTTTAAGAATTCCATCTTCTCTCCTTCACCTTTTGTCTCTTTGCCTTTTCTCTGGATTCCTTCCACACTTCTTTTGTTCTTATCTATCGTGACAGAATCTTTCCATACAAAATGCTCCATGCAGGGCTGGAGCAGCGGCTCGGAGGTTACGGTGCTTGCCTGGCACACGCGAGGACACGGGTTCGAACCCCAGCACCATGTACACAAAGAAGTGTCAGAGCAACGAGAGCCACGTGAAAAACTGAACAACACCAATCCCCTGTCTCACTGTGGAAGCGGCGTCCCGCAGGTCTGCACCGCTGGCCTTCTCTTTTAAGTACTGCTTTGCTCTTACTCTGCGGTGCGCTAGGGAATTGAGAAGCGCAGGATAATCTGCAAACGCTTTATAAGGAGGACCCTGGCTCAATGTGAGTGTTGAGCAGATATTTAGCATTGTTGTACTCGGGGAAAAGACCGAAAGACTGCTAGAGCCGCAAATATGATCACAGTTCCATTGCTAGCAGTGGGCGCAGCTCTGGTGCTAGGACAGCTCTGAAAGTCTTCCCGGTAGGAAGCAGGCAGCTGAAGCAGTCAGGAGGCAGCCCCTGCAGCCACAAAGCTTGGGTCCAAATCCTGCCATTAACACCTCTGTGACTCCCTGTGCCAGCTTCCTCATCTGGAAAAATGGAGAATAAAGCCCACCTCTAAGCTCAGCGTGAGGACTAAACTAGCCTGAGGGAAGCACTCGGAACAGTGCTCCAGAGTCACACGTTACTGACCTCACTGTGATTATTCCTTTTGCCTGATCAGAGGTTATATTGATAGAAGTAAAATGCTTTCTACCGGAATATGACTACATACACGGAATTTTGTACGAGATAGTCACTAGTGGGCAAAACAGGGCAAATTACTAAAACTGAGTCCTAGTTTTCTAGGATCATTGTTAATATGGCTGTTTTGGTATTGTCAGTACATATGAAGTACCTAGCATGTTCAGGTAGTCACTGTGAATCTTCCTTCTCTTTAGTTTTGGATTAGAAAACAGTCTGCAAATAATCCATAAGTGGGAGGAGAAGAAATATTAGTGGCTGGCCAAAAGGAAGCAATATAATGGACTGGGTCCTCCTTTCTGTCACCTGACTTGATGACATGAGACACAGTATCTTACCTCCCAGGCGAACTCTACTTGCTGCCAGATGAAGGTCCTGGTGCAAATGACACAGCTGGTCTAAGGTGAAGGCATTACTCTGGTTACTACTGGCACAGGAAAATAATCCCTCATTATGGTTCTGCCAGCACACTCAGATTAACGTTATTTTAAGACTGATGCTTCTTTCAGGGCAAAATGTCCACAAATCACTGCAGACTGGTTGACTCCACCTGTAACTCAGGTTCCGATGCTTCACTCATTTCCTATCTGAGTGACGGGAATCAAAAAAGGGTCCCCTGGAACTGCACTGAATATACACTGCTTAAAGAATTCTTGAGCAGCCAGGTATGGTGGTGCATGCCTGTAATCCCAGCAACTCTAGGGGCTGAGGTAGGAGGACTGCAAGTTTGAGGCTAGCCTCCGCACTTAGCAAGACCTTGCCTCAAAATAAAAAAATAAAAAGGACTGGGGACAAAGCTTAAGGGTGCAATGTCCTGGGGTTCAATCACCAGAAACAAATAGATATAAATAAATAAATAAATAAATAAAAATTCTTGAGCTTTCCCTGCCCTGAGGACTGAGTAAGGCTTGAGTAGGGCTAACCCTCTCCAGGTGATCAGATAGGCTCACCGCCAATGGACTGCAGACATTCTGCTGTCTCCATCTGGACTCCGTACAACTAATTCTCAGACCTTTTGGTAAAAGAATTGAGAAAATCAAAGCAAAGAGCCAAAGTTGAACTTCTAGCCACTCATGGGGTGGCCTTGGTTTTAAGTGGGTAAGAAAGGCCATCTGGAATAAAGTTGAAAGGGGAGAGATCTGGAGTCAGATCAAATGTTAGATTGCTACTTAGAAGCAATTTGGACAAATTACCTGTCCTTTCTTTCTGCTTTTCTATCAGTAAAACAAACTGTTCAGAGGCAGCCACGCAAAGCAATGTATGAAAAGCATCAATGCCAGCACACGGCCTCGCAGAAAAGCTAGAGCAAGGTGCACACCTTTCTTGTGGTGTCTGCCACATTCCACCGTTGATGACAGGTGACGGAATGGAGACACATCTTGTCCCCCTTCTAGGCTGTAAACTCCCTGGTGGCAGGACTTGAGAGGGAGGCATTCCAGCCCAGCAGTCAACCTGACTTCAACCCTGGCTCTGACGTGTGCTATGCTACATTGGTCACTGAACTTCACTGGCCCTGTGTTCATCTGTAAATCAGCAACAACATGGATTCCACAGAGCTGTTGAGCAGATCACTGGAGATACTGCAACTAAGGCTACTCCAGGGTAGGTGGCACATAAGGGGTAGTGATTCCTTCCCATTCCTGTATCCCTTACACCTGCCAACAGCATCTAGCTAATACCTGGAGGTTTGAAGGTTTAAGCACCTGAGATGCCCCACACACATAAATTCCAAGGAGTATCAGGATGTCAAGAAGGGGTGTCCTACCTCTGGAAAATTTCTTGCAGCGTTTCCCGCGTGAAGGCGTTGCTGTCCTGGAAGACGTTATTAAGGGCATGGAGGGCACAAAGCTCCCTGCGCTGTTTCTCATGGTAGATCTGTGGGGGTGCTGCCTGGGGCAGCTCCAAGGATTCAGATTTGGCCTTGTCTCCTTTCCATGGCACGCAACTCATGTTTTTCGTCTTGAGGTTGCAGAGAGGGATGAAAACACCCACTCTTCCCTCCTGAGGAAGATGCAAACTTCCCAGTCTTTTCAGGACTCCTGAGGTCCACCTTACTCTCTGGTGTCCATGATTTATGCTTTGACACTGGGAGAAATGGTTGGAATCAAAAAAAGGGGGGGGGACCACCTCTTCTCTCTTCTCAATAGAAAAAATAGCTTTTGGATTATTTTCTTCCGCCACCACTGTCAAAGTTCAGAATTGTTAAAAAACCATATAAAATGTAGGATTTTGTTGCCCTTTCCCCACCCTCCCCTCCCACCCCCCTGCTAAAAGACACTATTTCCTTGCTGTGTTTTCTTTTCTCTCTGCAAATGCCGCCAGGCCTCAGCGCAGGAAGACCGAATACAATCGGTCACATCGTTCCTTTTCTTCCATCTCTTTGCAGTCACGACGCCACAGATTCGGGAGACAAGGCCTAGGTGGAGGAGCAAGCGCACCACCGGGGCAGCTAGCGTGGGCTGGCCAGCGTGGGCTCGCGGGCCGCGCTGAAGCCTCGGGGGCAGCCGTCCATCGTCCGGGCGCGGAGGCGAGGCGGGCACCGCTCCTCGGGAAGCGCGGACTCCGGTCCTCCCGCCGCCGCCCTGCGGAGACAACTCTGGTCAGCTCCGCCCGGCGGGCGGGCCGGGGAAGGGGCGCGGCGGCCCCGGGCCCGGCCCCTGCCCGCGGGAAGCTCCAGCGCCGCGCCCGGCAGGCCCGGAGGGGTGGGGCCGGGCACTCGCCTCGCCCCCCGCGCCCGGGCCCACCCGGCCCGCCGCCCGGCCCCGACCTGCCCGCCGTCACGTGCAAGCCCAGGCGCCGACTCGCCGCGCCCCCTGCCCCGGCTCCCTGCCCCCGGGACAGCCTGGCTCCGCGCTGCCGCTCACCCCTCTCCGCCGCGGGCCGCCACCTAGAGCTGCCAGCCGCCACCTGGCCGCGCGCGGGCGGGCGCGCGCACCTGAGCCCGACGTCAGCGCCCCTGGCCCGGCGCGCGCTCCGGAAACGCCCTCCCGCGCCGGCCCCGCCCTCCCCGCCGCGGCGTCAGGCCTGACGTCAGCCTGACGTCAGCGGTTCCTGCGCCGGGCGAGGCGAGTCGGGCGCCGCCGCACCGCCTGGGACGGCGGAGCGGCGCGGGCCGGCGACTGGCGGCCGCTGGAGGCTGCCCTGCCCGCCCTCACGTCTCTGCGCGGAGGCGGCGGTTCCTGCGCTGACCGTTGTACGTTTTCCTAGCGCGCCGTTCGCCAGGTGATTTCCAAACACCTTACGGACGCGGTCGGGAGCAAATCTCTTGGTTCGCGAGCCCGGCCGCCTCGAACTTCCCGGGAGCGTGGAGGGTGCGCGCCTCGCGGGGCGTCACGTTTCCTGGGAAAAGGATGCCTTGTTGCATGTCCTTGATGTCGTGTTCTGGTGCACGCCACACTCACGGTGTCCCCGGGCTGTGAGCGTTTCTCCAGGTCCAGCTGAGCAAGCTATTTGGAGACAACGTGGGTGTAGTTTTCTTTCCCTTTACTCCTAGGGCCCGTGGAAAGCACCTCCATCCACCTTGGCTGCTCGCCTTTTCAATATTTTTGTTCAGAAAATGGGTAAAACAATAAAAGAAGAAATCGCACTTCCAACTCAGTTTTTTCTTCTTGACCCTGCTTCAACACGATTCTCAAGACTGCTTCACGCGACGGTGTTAACAAGATTTTGAGTGTGGTACCCATAGTAAGACTACTTTTGAGTTATCTTAAATTTTGGCGCTTTGGAAGCCACCTAAAGGTTATTGCATACTTAAATAAGGGTAGTTATTGAGGACTTGCTGTGGAGCAAGGGGTGCCCTAAGTACTTTACATATATTAACTCATTTACTGCCAATTATCCTGTTAGGTACTTCCCTTTTTGAGAGGAGAAAACTGAAGCTCAAAGAAGTTAAGTTACTGGAGGTCACACAAGCTTGTAGAGGACGCAGGATTTGAACCTAGGCTAACTTATCTTCAGAAAGGGAATGTCAAAATGGGTAGGGAATTATCTCTAAAATATTATTTTGGACTTTCCTGTTCAATTCGAGAAGTATCTATTCTGAGAATGTGTTTTCTGGGCAAAGTCATATAGTGAGAAGGGCATATATTTTTGTCTGCTATTAGGCGTCAGCACATTCTGAACTTGAACTCTTTCTGAAGAGCCAGTTGGTAAGATGCTGAACATCAGTCTGAGCGTTGGAGTTATTACAACACAGCACCTCCGGTCACCAAAATGTGGACCTGCTCCCTACCACCTGCCAAGCTACCCAGTCAGTTCTGCAGTAGACACCAAGTGGGCATCCTTTAATTCAGTTCCTTTCTGACAAGTACTAGAGATGGATCCCACAGGGTAAGGGCCCAGGTCTAGGGGACTGCCTCTCACTGTCAGATGCAGTTCCAAGTCTGGGCCTCTGCAACTTTGGCAGACCAACCCTACAAATCAAGGTTCCCATGATGCCCTTCTTTTGTTTTTTTTTTTTTGTTTTTTTTTTTAAAGAGAGAGGGACAGTGAGAGAGACAGAGAAAGAGAGAAACAACTTTATTTAGTTTTTTTTTCGCATGGCCTTAGTTGCTCCAACACTCAGTTGTGTACGTGGTGCTGGGGTTTGAACCTGGGTCCTTGTGCTTGCCAGGCAAGCGCCGAAACCGCTGAGCCACCGCTCCAGCCCCCATGATGCCCTTCTTGGTCTGATTAATCTGCTAGAGCAGGTCAGAGAACTCAAGGAAACTCTTAAGTTTGCCAGTTTATTGTGGAGGATACTGCAGAGGACACAGATGAACAGCCAGATGGAAGGGACAAGCACCATGGTCACGTGGTGTGGAATGGTCATGGAGCTGACTGTGCCACCCTTCAGAGACCTCTATGTATTTAGCTCTCTGGAAGCCCCCCCCCCACTATGTCATTCTCTAGGTTTTATGGAAAATTCATTATATAGACTTGATCAAATAATTGGCCATTGGCAGTCAACCTAAACTTCAGTCCCTCTTTGTTCCCCAGAAATTGGGGGGTGGGCCTGAACTCTCTCAACCCTTTAATCTTGTCTTTCTGAAACCAGCCCCTGTCAGTTGATTTACTAGCATACAAAAAAACATTGGTCACTGCCAGTTGCTGTGGCACATGCCTAGAATTTCAGAGACTCAAACCTGAGGCAGGTGGATTGCAAATTGAGGCTAGCCTTGGCAATTTAACTAGGCCCTGTCTCAAAATAAAAATAAAGGCTGGAGATGCAGCTCAGTGAGTGGTAGCGTGCTCCTGGGTCCAGTCCTCTGTGTGACAAATATGAAAAACAAAAACTGATCACTTGGCAGATTCCAATGATTTAGGCAATTTATGACAGGAATTGTGATGATGACTAAGTAATACACATTTAACATTAACATTAGCATGATTATTGTAGAATACAGTGCCTTAATATTTTGTAGAACTAGAGATTGACCACTGAGCTATATATATATTTTATTTATTATTGGGGATTGAACACAGGCGTTTAACCACTGAGCCACGTCCCCAGACCTTTTTAGTTTTTTTTTTTTTAAAGAAGGACAGAGAGAGAATCAATTTTATTCAGTTTCTTTTCTTTTTTTTTTTTTTTAAAGAGAGAGGGACAGTGAGAGAAACAGAGAAAGAGAGAAACAACTTTATAATTTAGTTTTTCACATGGCCTTAGTTGCTCCAACACTCAGTTGTGTACGTCGTGCTGGGGTTTGAACCTGGGTCCTCGTGCTTGCCAGGCAAGCGCCGAAACCGCTGAGCCAGCGCTCCAGCCCTTTATTCGGTTTCTTATGTGACCCTAGTTGCTACAAAACCTTGTTGTATATGTGATGTTGGGGTTTGAACTCGCATACTCGCGCTTGCCAGGCAAGTGCTGGTAACCACTGAGGCACCGCTCCAGCCCACCTTTTTAGTTTTTATTTTGAGACAGTTTCTCATTAAGTTGCTTAGGTCCTTGCTAAGTTGCTGAGGCTGGCTTTGAACTTGCGACCCTCCTCCCTCAGCCTCCCAAACCAGTGAGATTACAGGTGCAACACTATACCTGGCTTATTTTTTATTTTGATACAGGGTCTCACTAAATTACCCCAGGCTACCCTCAAACTTTCCTTCCTCCTCAGCCTTCTGAATCACTGGGATTACAGGTATGTGCCACCGTGCCTGGCAATATTTAGCTTTTCTAACCAAGATTTTAATATTTTGGGACCAGATAGTATATAGGATGGTGGTGAGCAATTTGGCCAGGAGAAAGAAAAAAAGCGTATCAGAAGAACTATTATCATGACCATTGAAGTTGAATGGCTTGTTCCAGATTCCCAGCTGTTTGTACAAATAAGACTTGATGGTACCTAGTTGAAAACAGAAACAAGAAGAGACTAAAGTAGATAGATCCCTGCAACTAACAAGGCCACTTTTAGAACAGAGCTCCTAAACTTCCTCATACTGAGGACATATCCCCAAGGAAATTAAGACTGACATGTTCTCTGGCTAGCTAAAGTACACTGCACCCTCCCCACCCCACCTGTGGTCCTGGGAACGGAACCCAGGGCCTTGCCCTTGCTAGGCAAGCCGTCTACTACTGACCTATATTCCTAACTCTAGCTAAATCTGTAGTGTTTATTTCTTGCCTTTTGTTCCACTATGCCTCCTTTTCTCTTATAAAGAGTTTTCTGTGGGGCTGGAGCGGTGGCTCGGCAGTTAGGGCGCTTGCCCAGCATGCACGAGGACACGGGTTCAAACCCCAGCACCCACGTACACAACTAAGTGTCAGAGCAACGAAAGCCATGTGAAAAACTCAATAAAAAATGTATTCTCTCTCTCTCTCTCACTGTCCTTTTCTCCTTAAAAAAAAAAAAAACAACTTAAAAAGTTTTCTGTGATCCTGACTGTCTGGAATATGGAGGTTTGAGACAGAAAGAGCTCCTTTATCTTCCTCAAACCCAGTTTTGGTGTTTCGTTTTGTTTTTTTCAAGAGGGAGAGAGTGAGAGAGGAGAGAATCAACTTCATTTTTTCATCTGACCCTCTGTTTCTCTGCGGTGCTAGGGTTTGAACCTGGGTCCTTGTGCATACCAAGCAAGCCCTCCAACCGCTGAACCACCGCTCAAGCCCCATCAAATCCAGTTTTGTATAAACCTTTTTTAAAACTGGGTATTGAATCCAGGGGCACTTGACCCCTGAGCCCAACCCCTTTTTATTTTTTTATTTTAAGGCAGAGTCTCACTAAGTTGCTTAGGGTCTGACTAAATTTCGGAGCTGGCCTCCAACTTGAGATCCTCCTGCTTCAACCTCCTGAGTCTGGTATTACAGGTTTGTGCCACCACATCTGGCTGTCTGTGTGGAGCATGGCAAGCGAGAAAGCTTTTCTTTCAAGTTTACTTTTTCTTTTCCCTTAGTACCAAGGATTGAACCCATGGGTGCTTAACCACTAAGCCTAATCCCCAGCCTGTTTTTATTTTTTATTTTGAGACAGAGACTCACTAAGTTACTTAGGGCCTCGCTAAATTGCTGAGGCTGGCTTTGAACTTATGATCCTCCTACCTTTGTCTCCTGAGCTGTTGGGATTACAGGCGTGGCACAGGGATTTTTGTTTTTTTTAAGAGAGGTACAATGAGAGAGAAAGAATCAATTTTATTTAGTTTTTCATGTGGCTTTCTTTGCTCTGACACTTCGTTGTGTACATGGTGCTGGGGTTTGAACCTGGGTCCTTGTGGGTGCCAGGCAAGTGCTGTAATTGCTGAGCCACTGCTTCAATCCCACAAGGATACATTTTTAGCCCGTCTGTTGCTCCCTAAATCCAGCAGTTGAAACCCTAAAACTGCAATGTCTTCTCAAATGACCATTCTTTCTTGCTTACTGCTTAGGATGAGTGGCCAAGGTCAGCTAGCATTATTAGAGCGTGGTTAATCCCTAATTTCACCTACCAGGTCCAGGGTTTTCAGACGTTTTAAACAGAAGTTAAAGACATTAAAATTGGTGCATTTTGAATTGGGGCTTTCCACAACGCATGGCCCTGGAACAATAATCTGCAGGAAACTACCTTAATAGACCCTAGATCTTGGCATAGCTGTTGACCAGAAATGTGGAGGTGCTTTTGACTTACATTTTTGCCTTTTTTTTTTTTTTCTGTTTGTGTAACTACTCTTTTGGCAGAGGCAATAAATGGAGACTTCTCCCTAAGGTCTGTGGTTTTTGTTGGTGGTACTAGGGCTTGAATCCAGGGATGCCCCATCACTAAGCTAAATCCTCAGCCTTTTAAAAAAACTTTTTTTTTTTTGTTCTGAGACAGGTTCTCCTTAAATTGCCTGGAACTTGTAATCTATCTTAATAGACCCTAGATCTTGGCACAACCGTTCACCAGAAATGTGGAGAGCGCTTTTTGCTTTTTTTTTTTTTTTTTTTGGTACAGGGAATTTAACCCCCAGGGGTGCTTAACCACCAAGTCACATCCCCAGCCTCCCCAGCCTATTTATTTATTTACTTATTTATTTATTGTACCAGCGTTGAACTCAAGGGCCCTTAACCACATCCCTAGCCATTTTTTTTTATTAAGAGTATATAGAGATACAAATGAGAGGGAAACATTATCAGACCATCAATAACCAAAGTATATATACATAGTTATCCAGGGGTAATGCCCAAACATGGATGACTACCTTGAGTTTCACCTGTTGCAGTTACCCCCAGGCGAGCTCTTGCATAAAATGGATATCTCGTGGAGGAATAACCTCTGCTTCTGAGATGGTTCGCCTATATTCCCACTCTCCAGTATCCTAGGAGATCTTCAAATACCCTCCCCCACCCCCTCCCCCTCCCTACGCCTCCCAATATCCTAGGGTGCCATCCCCCTATATGCTGACAATCATACAGTTTGAGGATATTATTAGTTTAGCCGTTTAACCTACTGCTTCCCCATGTATTCTAGCTTCCACA
>PVKS010021175.1:0-35641 GCA_004027875.1 Aplodontia rufa | reverse complement strand
GGCAATACTGGGCCCAGGATATATTTTTCCTCTACAAATATCTCTTCCTTAAAGGCATCAGTTCACAAGCTCAAAAGTATAAAGCAAGCCTGGAAGAACCATAGGATAAGAGGTGATGTCTCCCTATTCATTTTACAAGGAATGACCTCCTTTGGGGAGGATACATTTTTACTACCTGTCCAATACAGGTACACTAGAAGCTATTGGGAGGTATCACACATTAATGTGGGAGACATTATGGCCTTCTGGTTACAAATCTGAACTTTACAGTCATAGATCTGGATTAAATTGTGGCTCTGACACTTACGTGCTACCATCTTCAGAAAGTTACTTAACCTCTCGGGGCTTCTCTTTGCTCAATTGTAAAATGGAAATATAATAATAACTACCCCTTGGGTTATTAACCAGAATATTAAAAGATAAAATATTGTGGACCCCTTCAGAAAGTGTCTAGAGCACAGATAATATCCAATGAATTTTAGCAAATAAGATTTAGAAGATAAGGACCTTGTGCTATTGCAAAGCTTCTCAGTAAATCGCAATTTTCTTTTACCTGTTTCGGAGAGGTCATGGGACTGCTCCAGGCAGCTGTCTCAGTATTTTGTTACTTTGGCCCTGGGCAGAACGTTTTCATCGCTTACTGTATTTTCTGCTATAGATTGAACAAAGATCTCCTAGGTTCCTTTGTGTTCTATTTCAACAGCCTGCTTGGCATTTCCCTGTACTGACAAACTGTGCCGAGCTGAAGACTGAACCATTTAGCTCGACACAAGAAGGTCTAAAAGCAACTCCATCACTTCCAAATATTGTAAAGACCATTTTTTCTTTTCTTTCTTTCTTTCTTTTTTTAAGGACAGTAAATTAAAAAAAAAAAAAAGGAGTCTATTCCAACTGTGTTAGTGACTAGGGGAAGAATCTGTGTAACTTCATGGCTGAAAAGAAAAGCACAATATGGATTCCTTGTATTTTCATTTATTTTTATAAAAGCCATGGAGGGGACAGAGGTAGAGATACTTCAAAATAATTTTGTCAACTAGGAGTTTAAGACAAAATGGAAGTTAAGAAGCATATTTTCTGTTGCAGCTGGTCAGCTTTTCAGAAACCAGTAGTTCATGGTACCCTGAATCACCTCATGGAATATCTTCACTCCTTCACAGTAAGTAACACCAACGCTGCTAACAATGTCCCTGGCACTATAACACTGCTTTTCTTTCTTTCTTTTTTTTTCTTTTTTTAAGTCTCATGAAACCACTGTGGTTACCTTCCTTCTCATCATTACAATAACAACAATAATAATAATAACTAAAATGATTTTTTATCCTATACTAGATGTTATTCCTTTTCACCAGTATTAATTCATTCAATACTTCAACAACCCCATGAGATAGGCACAATAATTACTTCCAGTATTAATAATAAAAAAGAACATGATATTGTGATCCCTATGCCAGGGGAATAGGTTTAAGGACCTCTGTGAATACTAAAATGTGCAGATGCTTAAGTCCCTTATATAAATGGTACAGCTTTGTGCATAACCTACACACTCCTCCCATATACCTTAAACCATCTCTAGATTACTTATAATATCTAATATATATATGTAAATAGTTGCTCTACTGTATTGTTTACAGACCAGCAAAAATGTCTGCACCAGTGTACTACAAACTATTTCTTTTCTATATATTTTCAATCCATGGGTGGTTGAATCTGTGCATGTAGAACCCTGGAGAGAGAGGGGTGACTTGATTTGTCAGGGACACACAACTCTGAGGTAGTGTGGCATTCTGGTCTAGAGCATGGGCTTGGCAAACATAACTCTGATGATCAGCTCTCTAGACCTTTGCTTCTCTTCCCATTCATCCATCTTCCATCCATGCTCCAAGCATAGCCCTGTTCCAAAGGCACCATTGCAGTGCCCACAAGTTCACTAACACTATAACACTTTTTGTTTGCTTGCTTGCTTGCTTGTTTTTTGTACAGGGGATTGCATCCAAGGGTACTTGACCACTGAGCCACATCTCCAGCCCTTTTTGTTTTTATTTTTTTTTATTTTGATACAAGGTCTCCCTAAGTAACCTAGGGCCTTGCTAAGTTCCTGAGCTTGTTTTTGAACTTGGAATCCTCCTGCCTCAGCCTCTCGAGTGGCTGGTATTAAAGTTGTGCACCACCACAGCCATCCACACAACTTTAAATGAAAAAAATTATTAAAGAAAGGAAAGTTTTGGGACATTGACCCAAGGCTTGGTTTCCTTTTTCGAATCTGCCATTTCTTTTCTATAAGCCTGGGTGAGTATAAGAAGGAGGAAGGAGCATGAACAAGGATGGTCAACTTGAGAGAAAAGGAAACAACATCAGGAACTATGCATTCAATCCAATGAAAGTGCAAACGGAATATAATTCCTAACAAATCAGTCTTCCATGGCATTTTTAATATTAGAATTTCTCCTGTTACCACTATCAAATGGAGGTATGGGATACCTTAGGGTTGCATAGAAATCGTCACACTCTATCACCATCACTAAGAGGAGATCATTCCTCAGAAAATTTATGCCAAGGTGAGAGACAGAAGACAGTATGACTATTTCATGGGTAGACACAGGTTGGGAGCTGATTTAAATCATGAGTCATTAGTAAACACCAAAGATTGGCAAGTATTTGTGAAGTGAGGCCACTCTGAGAAAGTGTCCATCATGTTCTCAACTTGAAAAAATAAAACCTACAGGAAAAAGATTTAGCTTGGAACAATTCCCTATCTCCCCTACTGCTGAAAAATGAATGGTTGACTCAGAACAGGAAGAGAAAGCAACTAGGAGGCCCCTTCATCATCAGTTCAGCCAGGGGGCTTGTTGGGACCCCAAATCACTTTTATGCAGGGGGGAAAAATTGACTAGTGGGAGACGGTCCAACTAGATGAGAACTTCTCCATTAGGAAGTTGGCTGTCCACCCAGATCCTTTGGGACACAGAACCACAGGTACCTGATGCTGTAAGCCTTGAGACACTTCCCTGGTGCATGCATCATAGGGGACATAAAAAATGTGAGAAGAATACGTTGATGCCAAGAAGCTGGCTTCAAAGTTTGCTGAGGCCTCTGGTTTCTTTGGAGCCATCATTCAACCATGAGCTTCAGCTCTGTCACACAGATGGAATGTGTGCCTTGCTCTGCTCACATGAGGATTTTAAATTATTGCAGAGACACAAGAAAGAGCAGATCAGTAAGTAAAAACAAAAGTGCTCACTACCTAAATGAAGATGTTGGGTAATAGGTGTATCCCTCCTCCACAGAAGCAGGACATATATACTTTTTTGCTACAAGAGTCCTGCACCTTAACATACACCAGAAGACCAATCACTCTGAGAGGTCATGAGGGGCTCATAGAGGCTGAAGGGCACCTGGCAGGAGGAGGGACATGTTACTACTAGCACAATGGTCAGGAAAGGAGAAGCCTGGGGCTGTGCCTGCAATCTAGTGGGCACTTGGTGTTGCTCATCCACATTAGATGATCATCTTCTTGAAGTTTTCACATCATTCGTATTGTCGTAGATTACTGTGTTCTCCTACCATTTATTCATTCCTTTAAAACATACTAAGACTCTAACATATAAATGGAAAAACCCATAAGAGAGAAAATGAAGTAAGCCAAAAATTATACAATGTCAAGAATCAGAAATTCAAATTAAAACCACAGTGAGGTAACATTTCTTACTTCTAAAATTAGGAGTTTTATAATACCCATTCCTGGCAAGAATGTGTTAAAAGGAATCCTTTCAGGATAACAATGATGATGGTAGCTGTTAGAGTTCTGGCACATAACTGGTGCTAAATGAGAGTGGTTGAATGAATAAGAAATTCGAGAAATTTTGTCTTTCAATTCACCGTGGACTCAGCCCACCCATGCTTTCCATGGTTTTTCCCTGCAGGACAATGAAGACATAGCAGAGCTTTCTGCCAGGCAGGACAGTGTGGGATCCTATCTTCTCTGCAAGAGTTTCTTTATCATTCGGACAAATGACCCCAGGGTAAATGACTGTGTCTTCCTCCCATTGGAAAATTTCCTGGCCATGGTGGAAAATGTGATGCATTTTGGAATGGATTTGAGGTTCAAGGTGTGATTCATGCTTTCTGAGAGCAATCCATCAAGAGAACCATCCTGCAGTGTAAACTGTTCTCTCAGGAAATTTTGGCTACTAGTATGATGGTTAATACTAAACCACTTGGCTCTATCAATACTTCGTAAGTCACTGGAATAGTGGTGGCATATTATCTGTTCATCTTAGGCAAATCATTAGGTTAGGACTCCCCCGCCAAAATTCTCAGAACACATTTTGAGGGGAGAGGCGATGACCATGGGACAGTGATTACACAGGAAGCACAAAATTCTAGAACATTTAGAACCAACTTGCTCTTATAGGAGATGAGAATACTGAGACCCAGTGAAGTTTAAAAAAATGCCCAAAGTTAGACAATCAGAACTGAAATGCTGATAAGCTATTTCCCAATCATGGATTTTTTTTTTCCCACTCGATCAGTGTGGGCCATAGAATAGTTTAGGGAACACAAATTCTATGATCATTTCCAGGCCAGGAGGACAGAAGGAGGCTTCTTGGTAAGTGGAATATGTACATGCACTCTACTTTCTCCATGCAACCTCCTGACCCACAGGTCCACTTGGGGATTCACAGTGCATTACGTTGGATGGTGTTTTGTGGGAACTTTAGTCCTCAGAGCACTTTCAAAAGTGCTGCATTATCACTCACACAACCCTTTCCTTGCCTGAAACCAGCTTCCGACAGGTAGTGTAAAGTACAGAAGGATTAAAGATGGGTCCTCAGAAATCAATACCTATTGTTCCCCTAGGACATCTCATCTGGAATGCTGGAAAAGACCACAAGAGTTCCTCCTCTATTTATCCTGAAATCCTTAATCCTTGGGAGATGCTTTTGACCTGCCTATTTTTTGTCCCTCAGAAATATCTGCTCTACCAGCATTTTAGTTCAGTCATCTCCAATAATATCTGATCTGCTCCCTTCTCCCACTTGTGTGGTGTGTGTTCTCCATAGTAGTCCATCTTGGCAAATCAAAAATTACTTGTTGTTATTGTTTCTAAATACTTTCTCTCCAGATAATCAGAGTGAGATTTTGCATTTATGCAAAATGGAACTTTCCTTTAGCTTTAACTAAAATATGAATCATTAAATAACTTCCCAGGGTCAGTTTATTGGCATCAGCTGTCAAAGGAAAGAAGTTGGAACTTCCCAAAGTGATGTCTTCCAATAGCACAGAATCAAAAACTTCCTCTAGAAGACCGGTTTCAGAGTTCAAATGTGCTTGCTAAAATAGTGGCCTCTCTAGACTTCATCCCTCAATTCTTCAAGACTCCTGAAGGCATTTCCCTAACTTTGCGTAATTAAGAAGCATGGAATGGGCTAGGGCCATGCACTCAGTATTGCCAGCACAATCCTTGAGAGTATCTTAAGGGCTCCTCATCAAGCTGGCTGTGAGGTTGTCACAGTAGCTCTGCCCACTCTGTGTGACCATCTTGAGTGGCCCTGCGAGGGATACATTCTCGGAACTGAGCATGACCACAGATGGAGCCAATGAGCTTGAGCACCTCACCCTTGCCTCAGAGAAACACAGCAGGTCACAGCTTATGTCCCTGCAGAGGAGGGATGAGTGGGAGGGACTGGCACAGCTTGCAGACAGGAAGGCGACTGAATTCCAGCTTTCAAATCATAGCTTGGTTTGAATAGGGGTGAAGGGGGATGATTTCTGTCCCAAGCACATTCTGCAAAAGTGATATCTATATAAATGGAATTTAACCCTCAGGGGCACTTTACCACTGAGCCACTTCACCAGCATCCACCCCTTTTTTGTTTTGTTCTGTTTTAATTTTGAGACAGGGTCTCACTAAATTGTTTAGGGCCTTGCTATGTTGCTGAGGCTGGCTTTGAACTTGCAATGCTCCTGCCTCAGCCTCCATTTGCTTGGACTGCAGCCATGCACCACCATGTCTGGCTCTCATACATGTTTCATCCACGCATACACATGCAGTTAATAATACGTGAACTTATATGAGTGCATGATTACATCCCAGTGGACAAACCACAGGACAGAGATGCTCATAATGTGCCTTTGTCACATGCTCTGTCCCTGCACCACAGATGCGGATCCACTCACACTTGAGCCCACAGAGAAGACTGATGATATTTTCTGTGATGCCTGGTCACTCTGAATGGAAATGTTCCCTTTCTGGAGTTAAATAGACATTTCAATGTCTAAAGAAGTAAAAGGAAATCTTCAGCCTGTAAAGCTTTCAAATCCATCTCTACGTTGCACAAAACTAAGCAAGACCACAGGCAGAATCTGGGGGCGGAGCTAGACAGTTCTGACCTCCACATTGGGCACCTGAGAAACAAGAAAGAGGTTGATAGATTAGAGTGGGAAGGAAAGAGGCATGGAGTGATTTATGAAGAAAGACTAAGGCAGTTAAAAGATTGTTTGGCCAAAGCATGGCTAAGACTAAGGGAAAGGTTAAAAAGTCCATAAATATTTGCATCATGAAAATTTTTCTTACACACACACACACACACCACCACCACCACCACCGCTGCTGCCTCCCCACAGAGGGCCTTAAAATAGACCAGTGGGAGATTTGCTGCCTATCTGGAGAGGTTCATTGGCTCCTCTCAGGAAAACAAAATCTGTATTTGAGACAGAAGTTTAGCTTGGAGTGGGATGGGCAGAAGGCAATTAGGGTGGGAAAAGGAGTGATTTATGTCCCAAGCACTTTCTGAAAGCAGCAGTCTTTTTTATTTTTTATTTTTGGCAGACAGCGCACACAGTAATGGCAAGGCTGGCAGCATTGAAATCATTTCTCGTTACTGTGATTTTGTGCTTTTGGTACAATAACCATGGAAAATTCAGGAGGAGAAAGAAACTGGGATAAAGAAACGAGGCATGGCTGCACTGCTTGACATGATGGCACATCAGTGGCCCTTGTTGCTTGCCAACTGCATCCCAATGGCCTAATGTATACTTCATCATCCCACTCAAGAAGTGTGAAACAACAAAAAAGGGCTTCCAGGAATTCCGTTGTGGCTCCTGGCTTAGAACACAGTGACTGGCTGCCATTCTTGCTCTTACTTTTAAATTCCTCAGAAAATCATGTAGCTCTCCAGATAGTCTTCCCAGGTTATGTGAACGCTCACAACACTGAGGGAGTTTTGGTGAGAGAAGATAAGACCTGTGAGTAAACAGGGTTTCAGATATGCCCTACGGACACTAGTGGAAATGACTGTGAGAGTAGCAGTAATCCAAAAAGCCAGTAGATTCTGGAGCTGAGCCAGGCAAGCATTACGCTGAGTGCCACCTCTCCCAACTCTTGGTTCACACCCACCTTTCTGAAAACTCACACTTTAAATAATAAGATTTTTTTTTTTTGTACAAAGGATTGAACCCAAGGGCTCACAATCATTGAGCCACAACCCCAGCCTTTTTTTATATTTTATTTTGAGACAGGGTCTCACTAAGTTTCTCAGGGTCTCACTTAGTTGCTGAGGCTGGCTTTGAATTTACAATCCTCCTGCCTCAGCCTCCTCACTCACTGGGATTGTAGACATGTGCCACTGTGCCCAGCTAAATAATTAAGATTTTTATTGGATTAGAAGTATGCATGCATAAAAGGAGAGATTTGAACACACATCCATTAAGTCCTAAATTTTTAGTTCTTTAAATATTTCAATGAAATTGACACAAGAGCATTAAAATAGGTTGGAAATCATAATCCAAACCTTATTTATCCTTTATTATCATTAAGTAAATAGATCGTCCCATAAATAAGATGCTATATAGTATCTTTTACATATATAAGCAGTCCTATAAATAGAACACTAGGTAAATACAATATCTGGGACTTTGGGACAAAATAGGTTAAGTTATGTTAGATTGCATTATAATTCCCAAACTCAGTCACCACCTGTATCCATACCCTTTGTCATGTGACTTTGCAGATCCTTCCACTAGAAACAAACTCTATTTCCCTGCTTAGTGATTTAGGTTTGACCATGTGGGCAGAGTGGACAGTGTGCCAACTCCAAACCGAAACCAGAAGAAAGAGCATGGCTTTCCACTAGCCCCTTGTACTTACATGATCACAAGAACATGCCCTGGTTAGCCCAAAGGTACAAGAAAGATGAGATACATAGATTAGACCTGGACCTAACCTGTAGACTGAAACCAAGCCTTGCTGAAATGAACTCAACCTATACTGATGACCCACTGACATATGCCTATGGGAAAAAAAATGATTTTTGTATTTAGACACCAAGTATTAGAGTGGTTTTGTTATACAGCATTATTGTGACAAAAGCTGACTGCTACAAATATAATAAGAAAAATTTAAAATCACCCTAACCCCACCCCCACACAGCAATAGCAGCATTTGATTTGCCATTTTCGCTCATACGTGTGTATTTATATAAAGCACTTATTTTAAATAAAGCACTATATGCTTTTCACACTGCTTTAAAACTTGGTGATTTTTTTTTCACTTAATGGGAAATATTTTTCCAATGCAAAAAGCATATAATACATTTTAACATATTTAATGACCAAAAGGTGTTTTATAATATTGATGAATCATAAATATATGTTTTGATTTTAGTTGCTGAATTTGGGAAGTAGCTGAACATATTTTCTTCATAAATAATACTAAACTAAAAGTTCTCCTGTAACATATATCCTCCCTCAGATTTCCCTTCCTTCCCCAGAGAAAACCACTATTGGAAGTTTGTCTCCTTCCAGACCTTTTTGTTGAATATTAATATTCATGTGAAACAGAGCTATGAGCTTGTAAGATTTTAGAAGTTAACAGTGTTATAATGATTTTATGATCTGCAACTTTCCTTTTTCACTAAATGCCTCTTTCAGAGCTTGTTCCATAGCATTCATTCTATTGAAGTGTTACATAATGCAGCGCATTGTGGACATCCCAGCGCTTAGAAAACTCAAGCATGCTACCATCAGAGGACAGGTGAGTTGCTTCCAAGTTTTTGGAATGTTCAGTGAACATCCTTGTGCATATCTCCTTGATTACACACATTTCTCCAAGATCAAAAGTATCTGACATGAAACTGAAAATTTTAATAGATGCTGTCAAAGTGGCCTCCAAAAAACCCTGTGTCCGTTTTACTCTCTGTTAACTAATGCTGACCACGACCTGGGTAAGTGTTTACAACTAACTTAGCAGCTTGTCTTGGAACTTCAGCCTACTGCTCTTTAAAGTGCTTCTGACAATTCTTCATCATGTTATCAAAGGAAAGAACTCACTGCTGTTATTCACGGGAGCATCGCTTTTCTTTTCCTGATTATTATCTGCTGTTATTTCTCCACATCAACCTTTCCTTTCCCTCCCTCATTTAATGCTTCTTCTGAACTTTCACATGTCTTTGCTGTGCACCCTCCCCCTTTTTAAACTACCTGGAATTACCAACCACCTAGGAATGATATTAAAATAATTACTATTCATTGGTTTGTGTGTGTGTGCGTGTGTGTGTGTTGCTGGAGACTGAACCCAGGATCTTTTTGCCTGCTAGGCAAGAGCCCTACCACCGAGTTACATGCCAGCCCTGTTTGATTCTCGATTTTTAACAGTCACTATGCCAAACACTTTTGTAGGCATTGCCTTATCACCTTGACACTATTTACCATTTTGATTTTACAAAAGTGAATCCAGAGACTCAAAGAATTTAAACAACCTGCTCAAGGCTACACATAAATGGTAGATCAGAGATTCAAAGCCACATCTCTCTGCTGCAAATCCTGTGTCATCTACCACTCCACAAATACGGTCCTTAATTCTTCAATGAGTGCTATGATTTGAATATTTGTCACCCCCAACTCCAGATTCATTTGTTGATAGCTAATCCCCAAATGCAATAGTATTAAGATATGGGGCTCTAAGAAGGTGACATATGCCACCTTTATGAATGGGATCAATGTCCTTGAAAAAGAGGTCAAGTGAGCTTGTCTGCTCCTTCTGCTGTGTGAGGACACAGCAAGGTGATGCTATCTGTGAGGACTCTGCCCTCACACTGAGGCACTGAATCTCTTGATACCTTGATCTTGGACTTCTAGACTCTAGAATTGTGAACAATAAATTTCTTGTCCCTGAGTCACCCGGTATTGAATTTTGCTAGAGCAGCACAAGGAAAGCAAGACAAAGGAACTGGAAATTCCTGAAGGCAGAGGCAGAATTCTGCCTGCCTTTGCATCCTCCTTCCAACAAAGCATAATGTCCTACATGTGGCAGATACTCAATTACTGTTGATTGGTTGAATCTCTTTCTTTCCAGGCCCTAATGGCATAAATTTTGATTATTCCTTCATGTCATATCCCATATCTAAGTGATAAGGTGAGAGCTAAGATTTTGTTGAATAAGCAAAATCATCCCAGGCCCCTCACCCTTATGCAAGAGTTATTTGAGTTAAACAGGAAATAGATTACATTCCCTTGGGTTAAGGAACTTCTATTCCACATTTGAAGGGTAAAAGCATAAACAATTAGGATGAGTCAAAATGCCACAAAACAAAGACCCGAATCAAATCAAGAATTATATGGCAAGCAGCAAGAAGTCAGGGAGACAAGTTTTATAGAGTTGAAGCCCCATGCAGCAGACTTTGAAGAATGGGTGAAATTGGGTGGGGCAGGAGCAGCATTGCCAAGGTGAGGAAGTGCCTGAACCAGGGTGTGGGTCAGATCCCCAGCTCCCGCTTCTTTCCCATGCTCGGGGCTTCCCTGCATTTCCCTTGCTATAAAGTGGGGATAATAATATAGCACATCACTCAGACTTAACAAAATAATATAAATGCTCTAATTAGGCTGGGACCATAAAGCACTTTGAACTCCATTACAGAAGGGAAGTGACTATAGAGAGCAACCGTATCATTAGTGGGAATGTGGGATAGCTCTTTTTTAAAAACCGGAGCAAATCTCCTCTCATACCTAATTTCAGCCCTACAAAGCTGTGGCCTCAAAGATTCCTACACAGAAAACCTGCTCTACTTCTGGGTTTGGATGAATACATTGGACTAGAAATAAAAATTCCATACCAGAAAAGGGAATAGTCAAAGATAATCAGGACCTACTGGCATGAGAATAGGTAAAAGATTTCATATGCAGGAAACAAAACAAATCTACCGGTGATAAAGGTGATTATGAACTAGTAATTCAATTGCAGGCCTGAAATGTGGCCAGTCTGGCCTTGGGCTGAAATGACCAAATCTCATACTTAAACCCATTAGAACATGTTTGCACAAAACTGTTAGGCAATGCTGGTTGTTTGTATCCAAAAAAACAGTCCACACAATAAGCCCATTGTTCCCAGTATAATACTAAAACTTGTCTTTCACAGTTGGAACATTTTCCCCCAGAAAACAAAATTTGAAAAGGAATAAATTGCCAACTACCTAAATGATGGGTGTAGGTGCTGTCTCCTTCTGTGAGAGGGGGCGGTTGGGCCTTCATGCTGCCAAGAAGGCAGGACTGGGCTCAGTTTGCAGATGTTATTAGAGAGAAGCAGATTGTGGATTAACTCAGAGAAGGAATCGAAGCTGGACATGGACTTCCCCTTAAGGCAGTGAATACCCCATCCCTGGAGTTATTCAAATGTCAGGAGGGAGACCAAGAAAGGGACTCCTGAAACTGAGACCGTAGAACCCTCTGTTCCAGAGTTGGCCTTGTAAGTCTGTGCGCTGTGTGTTTCTTTTTTTTTCAGGGCTGAGGATAGAACTTGGGGCCTTGCACATGCTAGGCAAGTGCTCTGCCACTGAGCTAAATCCTCAACCCCTATGTGTTTCTTTATAACACAAGGTGGTACAGCTGAACGTAAAATAAATTTGGACACAGGAATGGGGTAGGGGCCAATTAAAAATCACATTGCAAAATGTTCTCTAGCTGCAAATTAGTCAAGCACAACTGTGAGCTCTGAATACAAGCCCCGGCTTCCACATTTCTTGAATAAGGATTAACAAAGTTTGGGGCTTAGGATCTTTTCTACTTAAAGAAAAAATACTTTCAAGAAAACTGTAGGCCATGATTTGACAAGAAATGTGCCCTGGATTGCTTCCCCCACCCCCCTTCCCCAGGATCTGTCAGCCTTGGTATTATGACTGTCCAAGGAGCTCAAGGCATGTCCTCAACAATGACATAGAAGAGCCAAAATAATAGTGAAGACCGGAACAATAATAAGAGCAACACAGCTACTGCTCAAAGTCTGATTACTGATTTCGGTTCAGGTGTACCTCAATTAACTCATTGAAGCCCATTTTATAGATAAGTGGAACCAGGATCTGGAACTAGGATTTGGAAGTAGCTCCAGGTCCAGGCATTAAATCTTTAGGCTACCCTCATGACATTTCACGTTTCTTTTTCTATCTAATTTTTTTCTTGTTCTACTTAAATGCTTTAAGTTCTATGTGTTCAGCATCTCCCCCCTGCCCTGCTCTTGGCTGCCACATCAATAGCCTGGTGCCTGGGAGATCCGTTGCTATCCTCTCTGTCTTGAGCCCTAGCTGTGTAATCAACCTGCATCCTCATCTAGACAAGAGTAATACTATCTTCCTCTCATATTTATTGGGAGGACGCACAATGGTCATGCCTGTGCTGGCCCCAGGGCTTTTCCCACAGAGAGAGCCCTCAGCCTGTGCGTATCTACAGACTGCACCCTGGAGTCCTTCCAATATTTTTCCAAATACGGAGTTTTTCACAGGGTGTCTGGTTGATGACCAAGGTGGCCATTCTGGTCCCAAACTGCAGGTCTCTTGCCAATATGTGGGCCTCCAGGACACCATCTCTGGGTTGGGCAGGCAGGGCTTACCAGAAATACACAGTTGGATTGATTCAGTACCTGGGACATGTCAGAGCAGAGGCCAGTCTCCTTGCTGTTTACTGCCAAAGCTGCCAAGCATGCTCCGTGAGAAGGCATGACTGTCTCTCCCTTTCCACGGCGGGATTCGGAGTCTGTGGGAAGTCAGCATCGAATAAGATTCCACGGAATCCAGTCAGGATGTTTGCAGGGGGTGGTGGGGTGCTTCTGAAAGATACACATTAATTTGGGTAAATTTAGATTTATCACACATCTCTTGTAAATTGATTGGAATCAGAATCACAGGTACTTCAAAGAGCCCAGATTATCTTTAGATGTTGGGAATGATTAGCCAACAGGAAGAAACCGTGCATTAGCTAAGTCTTTTCTCGAATAACAGGGCCATGGAATATATCCGCAGAGCTGGATTGATGTTTGTGTCTTTGTGGATGACAGTCACACCCTGGACCAAAGTGCAAAGCACAGAGAATGGGTGTTGTAAGAGCAGAGATGTACCTTTGTTTTGCTAGAACTCAAATGGAATAAAATTGTTTCCATGTAAGAACCATGCAGTTTTAGAGTGCTACGTAACGAGAAGTTTTGCAAACAAATCCAGTTCCTGTTGATCTACGTTGCCATTTGAGAGCCTCTGTCTTTACCTAAAAACTGGCAGTGTATTAGGGTGAGTGGCCATCCTGGTTTGCCCAGGACCAAGCTGTCCCAATACACAGGATTTTCAGTCCTAAAATCAAAATTCCTAGCAGACAGCTGAGCTCACGTCTCTGCAGGGCTTCCTCTAGTTAGTTTATAGGTACCCAACCCTCTGCCCCCTGCCACTCTTCTTTCTCTACCAGTTGACATCAAGAGTTCCCAAGCTTGGCCACACATCAGAACAATGTGGGGAATTCTGGAAGGAATTTTGACAGTCCTGATGTTCAGGCTGCACATCACAGCCCCACGCCATCATAAGTTCTAGAGGGGGCCTGAGCATCAGGCTGTAGAATCGCAGCTCTCAGTAGGCACCAAGTTAATAACTGGTGGGACAGGGAAAGGGAGGGGCTGTCAACACCACTCCTATTTAAAGGAAATGCTTCTGTGAACCAAAATCTTCACGATAAGGACAGTCTAGTACTAACTGATTTGATGGAATTTTCTCTCCTCCATAGCACTAAGTATTTTGGAAAGTGATTGATGTCTATAGTTTCACAATCAAATAGGGTGAAGGTACAACATGAACTGGAGTCATATACAACCATGAAGCTCTTACACTTGAGAATACCTGGTGCTCTTTACAGCTCTTAAGACATTTTTCTTAACCTGATCTGTGATTTGTGATTCGATGCATGAAGTCCAGAGAAAGGGGAGGACACAAAAGGCAGGCAGATCAGCATCTGAATCTTTCCTCTGCCGTTTACTCCCTGTGGGAAATTCAAGTCATTTCACCACCCTGAACCTCAGTATGCTGATTTTCAAAATGGAATGATAATGACATCTTCTCTGAGCCACTGCAGAGGAGAGAGAGAACATGCTGGGTTTTGCTTAATCCCTGCCTGGTGAGCAATCAACAAGTGGTAGTGTCTTCACTCACCATAAGGGAAATGAAACAGGTGTATACCTGCTTGGTAATGATTATTCACTATGTGGAAAAACCACATATCAGTAAAGAAATGGCTCTGGAACTCGGAGGCTTCTGAACCAACAGAAACCTTCATCCAGAACAACAGGTCATTGAAATCCTTGCCAGTCCATTTACATATAGCTTCCCTCCAGCGCTCTAGAAGATACTGTATTAAAATTTGAGCCATAGTCCTTGATCAGCACCTCTTTGGACTGTCATTCTTAAGATGGGCTTGGATCTCCGGTCACTCGGTCACTCGGAACAAGGCTCTCTCACCAGCAGAGACAAGTACAGAAGCCTGTGTGCTTTGGGAAAGGGGCAGATTGGAGTTTAACTCCATGTGTTCCAGAGATATGGGGAGGAGCAAGGGGTGCATCTGGGTGCATCCTAAAGCTTCTTATAACCAAGTGAGGTGCCTCCACTCGGAACACAGGTGCAGTGTTAAAGAGGGAAGGCAGGGTTGATACCATTTTTTTTTAAGAGAGAAGGACAGTGAAAGAGAGAGGGAGATGGACTGGAGTGGTGGCTCAGCGGTTTTGGTGCTTGCCTGGCAAGCACGAGGACCAGGGTTCAAACCCCAGCATCACGTAAACAACTGAGTGTTGGAGCAACTAAAGCCATGTGAAAAACTAAGTAAAGTTGTTTCTCTCTTTCTCTGTCTCTCTCACTTTCCCTCTCTCTTTAAAAAGAAAAAAGAAAGAAAGAAAGAGGGAGAGACAAAGAGAATCAATTTTTATTGAGTTTTTCACTTGGCTTTTGTTACTCTGACACTTAAGTTGTATACGTGGGTGCTGAGGTTTGAACCTGTGTACTTGTGCATGCTGGGCAAGCGCCGTAACCACCGAGCCACTGCTCCAGCCCCAGGGCTGATGCCTTTTGCCAGAAGGTAAAACCTACGATCTAACCATATGCACCCTGGGCTCTCATTCACTCTCTAATTCCACACATGGTATCAGAGGGTTTACGAGTGATTTCTTCCTGCTCATTACTCTGAGTTTTATGCAATAGAAGGCTTTGGTCCAAGACTTTCTATCAATCCAAATTGTTGTCCCATGTCCTTCTGTAAAATGACAATGGCTATCTCTCAGACCCCAGAAGTTATCACCTTACGGAAGAGTACGTGCACACCCATGGCTCACCTCATTTCAGTCCCGTTGCCGGAAAGGTAAGGGGGACTGATGTTGCAGGAAAAGGTGTTGCTCACCTAATCACTGTCTGCAGGATTAATCCTCACCTTACATAGGAAAGCAGAGCTTCCTGTGTAGACCAGCAGCTGCCTAATCTGGATGATTATCAGAATCAAACAAGCAGCTTTATCAAAGTCCAGATTTCTGGGCTGCATTCAGATCTGCTAACTTTATTTTAGGGATGCGTAGCCAGCGAAACTTTCATTTTAAATCAGATTCCACATTGCCTTTTGTGGCCAACGTTATTGGCTGATTGAATCCAACATCCACTGTCTTCTCCCTTGTCACTTCCTGCCTCACAAGCTGAAAAGCTGAACACTCATTTTCCAGCCTCTCTTGGAGCCAGTGAAAGCCATGGATTCAGTGTTTGACTGTGAAGCGTAAATCTGGTGGTATATGGAAAGTTTTTGCTATGCTGATTACAAGGACTGATTCCTCTCTATCCCCTTCCTGCTTCTGTGTGCCTTGAAGACAAACTTTATATTTAGAACTGCAGCAGCCACCTTGTGACCATGAGTTATCAGGCATGTTGAAAAAACCAATAGGATCACAAAGATTCAGCCATGACCAAACTCAAGAGATGATCCCTCTTTCCAAATTTTTGTCATGAGAAAAAATGAACCCATATATATTTAAACCCCTACAAGGTGAGTTTTCAGTTACTCACAACTGAACACATTTCCAACTGATACACTTGGACTTTTTTCCCTTCTTTTTCTTCATCTTTCTGACAGCATTGGACAAAATGGCAGTCGTAGGGATAAAAGCCAGACACAGGACTTGGAAGGACTTCCTGGCTGGCTGCTGGCGGCAGAGGCCAAGCAACCAGGCTGACCTGTTGGGGACCTTCCGTGTGTTGCTCTGTGCCCTGGGCAGGGTCTTTTGCAGGCCCTCGTAGGTATGGGTGCTGCGTTGTGGGACCTTCCAGGCCTCTCTAGGGCTCTTTTGCATTCTATCCTCTCTCCATCTTTTAGCCATTTTTTTCTAAATGGAAAGTTTCTTAGGGAGCATTATTAAATGTCAACACACAGAGTGGGGAATAGAAAAAGAACAATTGAGTAGCAGTAGAAGAAACGTTAATGACCCTGCAACACCACTCCTGGGTGACTTTTCCTTCTTTTTGTTTTTGTTTTTGTTTTTAAGAAAGAGGGGACAGTGAGAGAGAAGGAGAGAAGCAATTTTCATTTAGTTTTTTCATGTGATTTTCCTTCCTTGGACACTCCATTGTGTACGTGGTGCTGGATTTGAACTCACATAGGCACACAATGCCAGGCAAGCATCATAACCACCGAGCCACAGCTCCAGCCCCAGTCTGCGAGAGATTTTGACCAGAGGTAGGGACCCATGGTCCCCAATGAGTCATTGTAGCTTGGATGACACATTTCATAGGCAATCCTGTGCCTGCTCAAATGAGGGAGTGTAGGGAGCCAAGGCAAGGACAATGCCCTTCCTCTAATGCCAAGGAGAAAGAAAACAATCAACCAACTTTGTTCATTGCACTCAGTTGAAAACCAGCGATAATCATTTCCATTTTCCTCCCTATCTGATAAGCTTCTAGCATGAGGCACAAGGCTTCATGCTCGGGCTGCAGCTCCATCTTATCTCAGGCCATCAGCAGACCCGCCTGTCTGCTTTTTCTTCCGACCCCTGCACAATCTGGCTTTTTATAAAGGACAACCCATTTTGTTTTGGACCCCTTTATGCCGAAAGGCTTTTCCCAAACAGATGAAATCAACTGTTCTCTTTCAGCATACACTTAATGGTTCCTTCTGAATCAGCTTTTGAACTTCACATTCAGCTATGTATTGTATTTAGAACATGTGGGGGTCTGCTGGGATCAGAAAATAATACTTTTCAGCTTTGTGCCAACGTGATTCTTGGTCTTAGTCCCACAATTCTCCCTAAAGTTCTTCAAAGCCCTCCCACTGCCAGGAGATGGAAAATGAGTTCACCTTCAAAATGCCCTTTCTGGACACACTTTATCATTATGTACTTCAATAACAATATGGACAGACATGTGGGGATGGTAAGAGAATTCTACACCCTCAGTAGACAGACAGGCAGGGACACCCACAAAGTAGAATTACAAATGTACATGTGGAGTTTTGTTTGCCTGGTTGTTCTGGTTTTGCTGAATCTCAATTTCCTTTGAGTAATTGGTGCAGTAATGGTAAGAGCTGATATTTTTGAGGACTTCCTGCATGTCATTGCTGCTAAGGACCTCATGAGTGCTGGCTCCTTGAATTGTACAGGAGCCCTCCCCTCCCTATGTTATGGTGAGGAAGTGGAGGCAAAGGGAGGCTGAATGAATTATCTAAGGTCATAGGTGCCAAACCTGCCTCTAGAATCCATGCCTTGACTCCCTGGTCACACTGTCAAGTCCTCCAACAGGCTTGCTGACATGGAACAGGAAAGGAGACCCCTGCCTCTGTCTCTACTGGCAGCCTGGTGCTGCTGTTAACCTCCGTCACGTTGGAGAGGTGGCATTTGGCCTGTCCTCTAAGGTCATCAAGCAGTCACTCCTAAAACTCGGAGCTGCCTCTTTCCTGTTCCCAGACACTCTGGGGCAGAACATCTGAGACATGCCATGTGGGCCTGGTCCCCCACAGCTTAGTCTTCTGTATGCTAAAATCCACCCATAAGACTCAAGTCAGGAAAACCTCCCAACAGTGTTTGCACTGCAGTGACCATGCTTGTCTCAGGTTCCATTCTTATGCGAACAGTAAGGACACGGAAAAAGTGGTAGAAACAGTAGCCACAGGGACCACTAAAGAGCAGCAGAGATGGAGGAGAGGGAAAAGGGAGAAATAGAAGAAGTGTTGACAATCCAGCGTCACCTCTAGCTGTGCCTTTCTTTTCTCTATCAAGGGTTTAAAATACTGTTTATCAGGATGTCTCCTATTCACTCCTTGTCTGAGTTCTAGAAGCAAAATGCAAAAAGTTGAGGGTGTGGGAGTATACTGTGCTCACCTAGCATACATGAGACCCTGGGTTTGATCCTCAGCAACACACACACACACACACACACACACACACTCTCTCTCTCTCTCCAAACATACACACGCACATGTAATAATGGCATCCTGGAGGGAGACTCAGGCTCCAGGACCGGATTGTTTTCTTATCCACAAAGTCATAATGATATCTCCCGGAAGGTGCTCGCTGCTCTTCCTCAGGCCTCCCCCTCCACCTACAGCTTATCTTTTTTCCGCCCCCTGTCTCCTTTCTGCCTCCACACCTACAGAATCAGCTTATCTGAAAAGCGTCAAGTATTATATAATTTACCCGGTGCTGTCAAACGTGATCTCACTTAGTTCTTTGAACAAGGCAAGCTTCATTTGAAGGAGGGGGAGACCGGTGCAGGAGGTGTTGGAGTGATTTGCCCTGTGTGGTTGCAGCAGTACCTGGCAGGACCAGGCTCTGCCACAATGCAGGCAGCCTCATCAGGGCTGATGGGGCCCCTGCTGCCTGCCCTGCCCAGGTCATTCCGCTTCCCTCCAGAACTTCCCTGTCCCAATCCTGAGATCATCTGTGGCACTTTGGTACCTTTCCTTCCTCTGTCACTCACCACTCAGACAACACTGCACACTGGAAACGGGGCAGGCTCTGGGGCCTGAAAAGCTTTCAGTTTGACTGGACAGCTTCTCATTAGCAGCTTTTGAGCTTCAGTGTCTTCATCTTCAAAAAGAATGCGCTAAGAGCACCCCGCCACACACACACAGCCATTTTTGGGGATTAAATGAGATAGCAGTGAGCACAGAACATTGTCAGGTGCCTGGTCCACAGCAGTTGCTCACCAGAGCGCATTGTCTTCTGAGTCGTTTTCCCTCCAGCTACCTTTACAGTACCCACCAAGTTGAGCAAATAAGAGCAGTTTCTCACACCGTTCGTGACACTTATATTAGTAATTTTGGAATGCAATGTCACAACATGTGAGTTAAGAGTCTGGCTACCAGCAATAAAATGGGGAAATGGTTCAGAACAGATAGATTAATTCTTGAACGCAGCTGCTTCCGTTTCTTTTCATCTCAGGCTTTGCCATTAACCAGCTGGATTAAGCAAATAACGAAGCCTTGGGCTCCTTCTCTAGCAAAGGGAAGAAAGGCACCTACCTGTGGGGGTGTTGTGAGGTCCACATGAGTTGATGGTGTCATGGCATCTGGTAGATGTACTAGCATAGAGTGAATTCTCACTAAATTCCGTCTGTCGTTGTCATTATTACTGGTTTTGAGAAGTGAACATTATAAAAGATTTAATTCTTGGAAAACAGTCCTCATTCAAACCTACCCCTATAAAATGTCACTTTTATTTGCATTCTGAAATGGTTCCCTGAGTGGAAGAACAAAGAGCAGAGCCAGAGCCAAAAGCCAAGCAATGCCAAGAATGCCCATGGGAGTGTCCTGCATGTGCATGGCGTGTGACATTTGGTGTCCTAACGCAAAAACTGCAATAGCGAAGGCACTTATGGGGTTTATGACATGCCAGGCATTGTTCTACCTGCTTATACGCATTAACTTGCTCATCCTCACCAGCACTGCATGAGGTAAGTGCTAGCATTTGCACCATTTACAGAAGAGGAAACCTGGGCAGTGAAAGGCTAAACCACCTGCCCAGGACCGCACACTACCTCCAGACTTGATCCCAGCTGGTCTGACTCAAAGATCCACCTTCTATGCTATATAGCCTAGAATAAAAAGGGAGAAAATCACGGATTTAGTTATGTGTCCCCCATTAAAGAACTTAAATTCTAACAATTGAGATTTAGGGCATAACTGGTGTGTAAAACCAGGTTTACCCATATTTCCTGCATTCCATTTGGAATTCCATTTCTATATTCACATGATCAGATAAGTCCCAAATAGGGTATGTCTTTAGGTTCCAGCCCACTGCAGCCAGACCTTGGGGAAGAGCAAGAGCAGAACAGCCCCTTCCCAACCACTGAAAGGTAGGCAAAATTCTGAGGTGGCCCTTCGAGTCACACCCATAGGTAATACCCTTCTCTTCATTGCAGTTGGAGCCCATGTCTGGCTTCCAGCCAGTAGAGAGTGTGGCAAAGGAGACAAAGGGTCTTTCCCATGATTATATGACAAAATAAGAGATTTTCCTGCTGATCTTGAAGAAGTAAGCTGCCATGTTGTAAGAGGGTCTGAAAACTGGGGTGCGAGGGCCCCAGATGCTGAGAGCAGCCCCCAACTGACAGCCAGCAACAAGGTAGAGACCTCAGCCCTACAGCTAAAAGGAACTGAAGTTTGCTGACTCATGTGAGCTTGGAAGAGGATCCCAAACTCCAGAAGGACACACAGCCCACCAACACTCTGATGGCAGCCTTGTGAGACCCTGGGGGCAGGAACCAGTTAAGTCATGCCTAGGCTCCTGACCCACGCAAACTGTGAGATAATACTTGTGCATTGTTTGAAGCTGCTAAGTTTGTGATAATTTGTCATGTAGCAATAGAAAACAAATATGCACTGCCTTTATCATTCTGCAGGTGGGTAAATTGGACTTGACAAGACTAGATAATACCAAAGGGATTTAAAAAACAAACCTTCTAACTAATCCAACTCCTTAACACAAAAGGGCGGTGTCCAGGTATTCAGTTAAGAAAACATGAAAGAAGTATAGGCAGATCGCTTGTAGGACCACAGGTATATCAATACAGAGGGGCTTCTTCCTTTTGGTTAATCTTTCTCCCAAGTGGACAATTGTTTTTCTGTTACAAGAGAGCGGAGGCACCTCCCAAAACTATCTCATTCATTCTCCTGGCTCCAGGAGGGGCTCCTTCTAAATCAAACTTAATGAAGAGGTGTCTACTCTTACTTAAACTTCTCCCTTGACATTCCAGTGACTTAAAACCTTCCACCTCAGAAAATTCCTTCTGTCCACTCAAAGTTCTTTCTAAACCTTCCTTTGGCCCATTCTTGGAGGGATGGGAGCAGCCTGCCTGCATCGCATGCACAGTAACACTTCATATATTTGAAGGCAGGTAAATCCCTCTTAATGCTTGTCTTCCTGAAGCTAAAATCCCCTTGCTCCCACCCTGTCTCTCCGGTTCTTGCAATGGCTTCCTGCTCCCTGTGTCTTCAGCCCTTGCTACAGTGCATAAAAACTCAACCACATGAAGTAATGATTCTCTATCAGCATTGAGGAGATCAGAGATCCTTTTTTACCACAATATAGCAGAAGCAAGCCCCCAGGAATTATATGGGGGTAAAAGATCAGGAACAAGAAACAGGGAAGTATTAAGGAACCAGGAGCTAGTGAAAATTCTTCTTAGGGAATTAAACAGGCGCTGGCAGATGCAAGTAGGAATTATTCCAGAAAAGAAAATTTATTATGGACATTATAAGGAGAATTAGGAATTAAAAAAGGAGATGTGCTGATTAATTTTGATCGGTGGTTCTCGAAGAGCAGTCCCAGCGCCATCAACATGAGCATCTCCAGTGTGTCGGCTTTCTAGGGCTACCATAGCAAAATACTACAAACGGTGGCTTTAACGACAGAAACTGTTTTCTCACAGCTCTAGAGACTAGAAGTCCAGGATCACGGGGCCAGTAGGGATGTGTTCTCTCCGAAAGCATCCGGAAAGGAGCTGCTCCATGGCTTTCCCTTGGTTTGTGGTGTTGACAGAAATCTTTGGCTTTCCTTGGTTTATAAACATCACTACAGCCACAGCCTCTGTTGTCACACAGTGTTCCCCTTACTTCTATCTTGGGGTCTCTTCTCCTATTTTTACAAGGATGCCACCAAACTGGATTAAGGGCCAACCCTTCTCCAGTATGACTTATCTTAACTACACCTATAACAATCATTTTTCCAAACTGGTTTTCATTTTGAGGTCCCAGGAAAGACATGAATTTTGGCTGTACTGTGATCTAAATGTTTGTTTTCCCCCAAATTGAATATTGAAATCCTAATCCCCCAGGTGATGGTCCTAGGAAGTAGGGCCTTCAAGAGTTGAGTAGGTCCTGAGGACTCCATGCCCCTACAAAAGAGACCCTAGAGAGATCTTCTGCCCTTTCTGCCATGTGAAGCCACAGCCAAAAGCTAGCTTGATCTTGGATTCTCCAGCTTCCAGAATTATGAGAAATAAATTTCTGCTGTTTCTAAGCCATCCAGTCTAAAAGTGTTTTGTTGTTGCATGCTGAAAGACTGAGACAGAGGGAATACTGTCTAACCCAAGATTCCTAGGAACTAATTAATAGCTCCAAATTCTTGAACCCTACCTGAGAACTATTTAATCAAAAGCTAAGGGTGTGGGGGTAGAAGGGAATTCCAGGAAGCCTTTTTCTAAAATGAGTCCAGGGGATTCTGATGATTGGAAGTTTTGAGAACCATTAATTTTAATGCAACTGATGGATTTTCTAAAATACACTGACACAATTCTAACTCAAAATTCAGAAATAGAGGAGAGTCCTCAGAAATATGAAAGGTTTCACAGAGTAACCTATGGGCCACTTCATATGGAATTGGACCTGTTTTATTTTGCTATGAATATATTTAGAGGGTCCCTTGCATGTCTAGATCTCAGAACAACATAGGGCAGTTCTCTATCACTCTGCACTCAGGGAAATTTTGAGAAAAAATTGACTTGAAAGATCTTAGACTGCAATTCATACAGGGTCCTCCAACTCTGAAGAGAGGACTCATCCTTTGTCTATAGCAATATAAGGAGTTTCCAGAGAAGTCACCCCCAGAATCCCAACAAAGCTCCGAATCCGGTCTGAGACCCAGGAGTGGCAAAGTCAGGGATCAACATAGTCAGGGAGGAAAATACAACAAGTCTTTGGCCCACAGGAAGAAGAGAATCCATCCTCAAAGGAGCCATTTCCGGCTTCCCCTTTGCTGAATAAACACACCTGCCTGGGATGCTAGATGAAGCTCCTGAATTTTAGTACCGTCAGCAGAACTTCCTGGCCATCTGGGAAGCTTCATACTGTATCCTTCAAACTTGCTGAGTTTTTATTGCAGTGTGGCCCAGAGAGTTCGTCTGTCTCATGGGGCACAATAAATGAAGGGACATGAAAAGAAAGTAAGATAGCATTAAAAAATGCCCCATTGCATAGTATGTAATGGAAAATAATCACACCAAAAACAAATGGCAATGTGTCCTTTGGGGACTCTGTGCTGCTGCCTGGAGCCTGGGTTTCTATTCTTCTGGAAGGAATTATGCAGCGATGGCGGCTCCCGCACAGGCTGCGGGCTCAAGTTTCCTAGACAATATCCTGACTTTACCCATGTGTCTCAGGAAGATATATGTCCATTGGCTTGGGAGAAGGCCATAGCTGCTTGGTAGCATGTTAGAAGTGTGAATATTAAGCAAGGCAGCAGTTTTTATTTTTAAAATTCAGACTTCTTCTGACTCAAACATGCCATGGAGGAATAATACTGCTTGCTACCTTGATTTTAATATGGCCTTATTCATCTTACAAGCTGCTTAGAAGACAAATTGGGCCATTCAAATAGTGAGCTCTTGCTCAGAGTCTGCACCTATTTGATTCTATATTTTGAGATTCAGGGAATTCACATATCATGTGGGTTCTGTTCTTAAATAGTATGGGACCCCCTCCCAGATGTTAAGAGTAGGAGATGACACCAGACCTTATGCAGGTGAGGCCTGTCACCCTCCCTACATGCCATCCTAGGTCTGCCTTGCTTGCCTCCTTCCACAAAGGAATTCCCAGTTCTATACCACTGGCCCCACATACCCACCCCCTTCCCAGGCCCAGTCCATTCATCCTCTTTCCTCCCCATCTCCCTGCCAATCCCCTACCAACACAGCAAGGGCACAATCCGTATAATCCTATGGGCCCATGACTACCACTGGTGGGCCACACCATTTGAAACTCATAGACACAATTTCTAGCAAGTGAACACACAGAGGGAAGAGAGAGGCCTGCCTCTCCAATCTGCCCTTGACCCTCCCTCATTCCTCACAGGCAGGAAAACGCTATTCTTAGAGCTGAGGAAGAACAGCAATTCCAATGGGAGACACATGTTAGAAAGTGAATGAGTCCCTATAATGGAAGACTTATGTCGCTGCGCCTCCATATCCATGAATCTACCCTACCCACTACCCACTCTACAGCAGAATCCCCAAATATCTGTGCATTGACACACAAGAGGTAGGTATCCTGTGTGGGTGGGTGGGGGTCACTAAGTCCATGCATTTCAAAACTCCTAGAAGATCTGTTAAAAGATTAGCCAGCAATGACCAATGTCAAAGCTAAGGAGAATTGGGCAGGGGGCAGGGGGAATCCCTAAAACAGAGCCCAGTACTTCCTGTTCACTTCAATTTCAGCATAATATTCAGCCAAACTGGGGGTGGGAATGCAGACTGGTGGACAGTAGATCTGGAAGTGTAGCTGTGTAATGTTGTGTCTGTTTTTTAATCAGCTTCATTAACAAGCAGATTCATTTAGATGCCATTAAATTATGATATACCATAACAAGTGTTATGCAAACAAAATATGAAGCACCTGAAATATTTCTGAGAGCACCACCAAGTACCCTCATATTACTGCCAATAGAACAGCAGGGGATGCTCTGATAAGTTGTCATGTTAAAGATGAGGGATTCCCTTCCAGCTATTATCCACAGCCAGATGAAACTTTTTAATTAGAACATTTGAAATAGAATGCATAATGTCCCCAAAAAGACAATGTTACACTTAGAATTTTAAGTTCACTTTGAGTCTCATGCTGAGTTTGCTTCTTGTGTACACAATGATTTGACATCTCTTCTTTGTTTCCATCCTTTTAAAAACTTTCTTTTTTCTTTCTTTGTGTGTGTGTGTGTGTGTGTGTGTGTGTGTGTGTGTAGGTGTTTTCTTACAGGCTTGTCTCTCTTTCTTGCATTTCCTGTCATAGAGGAGGATACATTTTTATTTTGTAATAACGTAGCTTAAATTGCTTCCTCAATCACTCTCTAGAGATCACGGTTTCAATGAAAACATTTCATGGGCTCTTAGAACGTCTTTCCTTTGTTGCTCCCTGTTTGGATGATGGGGAAAAAATGGAAACTATTGTCATAGATCCTGGCCTGGCAATGAAAGAACATACACGTCTAGGGAGATTAAGAATAAATCAGGGGAGGGGAACGAGAAGGGGGACCTCTGCACTTTCCAAAGCAGCCGTGTCTCTCTCCCTCCCTCCATTACTCCCTTTTCCCTCCCCCTGCCTCCCTGGGACCAACAGGAAAGATAGCAGCTGTAGGTTATGTTGGTCAGACCATACTCCCTTGCTGGCCCCACTTCTCTTTTCCAGGGCCCTCATGTGTGTAGGGCAGTTCCAGATAGAATAACTGCTTTTATCTTCTTGAAAATATTTATGGATGCACATTGGAAATTGATCTAGGAAGTAGCCCCGTAAATTTCCTCGTGACCCACCCCCACCACCTCTCCCTATTTTGAAACTCAAGATGAATCAATCCTGGAGGGAAAAAAGGGAGGAAGAACTTTCAAGGGTGAAATTTGATAGCAATTTCTTATCTTATTGGCAACACTGAAAGTCTTACATGAACCACTTTGTTTGGCCGGGTGATTGATCGTGGGCTGGGAAAACAGTTCCTGCCGGGATGTGCAAAGACTGAACTGGAAATGGCTCAAAGACACCCCACCCCGTTTTGGAGAGAGTAAAACCTCATTCTGCGGCCCAGCTTGGGGCTTTGTAGAAATTCAGCTGTGAGGCCTCCTTGCCTTGTATGGGAATTTGAGGGGTCTCCTTCCCATCTAACCCAGGCCTGTACTGTCACATGAGGCAAATACTAGGGTGGCATCAGACAGTGTTTATCATCTGAGAGGCTTTAAAAGTTCCGGGTGCCCAGCCTGGTGCTGGGTGAGTTACAGACCCTGGCTGTATGTGACCCCTGTTTGCCTTTTGGCTCTCCCTCTTACCAGTTCTGACGAAGGAAAGTTAGTTTAACTATCTGTAAAGCAGAAATAATAAGGTCTACCTCCTAAGGTAATTGTGACGACTAAATAAGACAAAGTGCATGAATTTCTTATATCAGGATTAGAGTGAGCCTTAAGAAAGCTGGGTACCATTGTCATTGGTACAATGCTGATATGACAGTTTCCCCGGCACCTCTGGCTATCTGTAATTTCAGTCTTTTCATAGGGGGTGCTTACTGCAGAGCCGCTCAGAAGGGTGGGCCCAGACCTGTTGTTAGGAAGTTTAGCTCACCCTGATGGATAAAGCACTGAAGTCTCCCTTCAGTGTCTTCCTTTGGAGTGGGGGAGTTATAGTGTATTGAACCCAGGGGCGTATAACCACTGAGCCACATCCCCAGCTCTTTTCATTTTTTATTTTGAGACATGGCCTCGCTAAGTTGCTTAGGGTCGTACTAAGCTGCAGAGGCTGGCTTTGAACTTGCAATCCTCCTGGCTCAGCCTCCCAAGTTGCTGAGATTACATGCATGTGCAACTGCACTCAGCAGCTCAATGCCCTCTTAAAAGGATTTATATCCCAGACAAATGCTCCTGACATATAAGTAACACATGTTGAGCACATGAATGTCAGCTTTTTGGATGGGCTCAGGTAACACGCAGTTTCACGTGACCAAGTGCTCTACACAACCCTCATCATATCACCTGGTTGTGAAGCCTAAGTAGTCAGGAGCTCAAATCCATGACTGTAACGGGTCTGACTTTTGCACAATAAAACTACCATTTTCATCTTATTTTCTCTTTTTCCTAGTCTTCCAGGACATAAAAACAGAGTTAATGGTGATTCTTTTCTTGATTCTGGAGAAATTTCAAGAGATGATGAAAGTCAGACAATGCTTCCCAAATTTCTGAGACTTGAAACCACTTCTCACAGTCTCCAAGACCAACTGGGTGGGTTTTTCAGGCCCCATTCTCATAGCTTCTCAGACAGCAAGACAGATTTCTTTTTACTTTCAAAGGCTTCCCTGGAAGTTCATTTCTACATGACTGTCCACAAAATCCTCCGTGTGCATGCTGGAGAAGAGTGCCTGCATCCCCCCAGAAGGGTGCTGAACGTTTTGTACTCTCTCCATACTCACCTCCAGGTGTCCCACCTCCTCAGAAGGACCAGTACCTCATGCTCCTCGCTGCACACAACACAAGGACTGGAGCATTTTCTCGTACCAATGGCTGTGGCCAGCAGGTGCATGGCCAGTGTTTGTAATCTGCTCCCCAGAGCACCCTGGACTCCACAGATCTCATTTCCTTCACACATGGAGCTAAAAATGGTGACAATGTCCTAAACCTCACTGCCATTCTAAGAGGGGATTTCCAGTGGACGAAGAGACAGGAAAACCAGTGAGCTTAGGAACTTGAATTTAATTGTTGGTGTCACCTATCTGACAAGACAGACATGTCTTAGGTACTGGGGGGGGGTGTCCTACTGCAAAATAGGAATGGAATCCAGCATCTCAGAAGGCTCAGCCCTTTGGTTCCCTAGCTTCAGCTTCAGCCCATTGGTCTCTGATTGGTTATAAATGAATTAGGTCTATAAATTCCAGGAGAATTTACCCTCTAATTTTCCATCCCCACCCATGACCAGAAATAATATCTGTCTCTGGGAACCAGTCCCATTTTGAATAGCATGTGGTTTCTAACACCGTTTCAGTGGAATAACATTGAAAGACTCTCCTTCACAGTCTTAAATCCTTCAGCTTATAATTAAACCATGTATGATCAAAGAACATTGCTCATATTACCACTAAGTATACAATCTCTATATTCCTAGACAGAGCAATCATCAATTACCACCAAAGCAATGCTCTTAAGCAATTGGGACAATCATTTCCATCTTAGAAATTGGCTTTGGCTTCCTTGAAGCCATTTAAAATCCCTGCTCAGGGTATACTCTGTACTGTGAAGCATTCTTACTTGGGGATGCCATGGATTCTGTACAAAGAAGGAATAGGGAGGACAGAGTGGGTATTGGGTAAGCAACCAAAAATGTTTATTGTTTATGGGGCAAACAGATGCCATCCTCACTTCACTGTCCATCCCAGAAAATGGACGAAAATATGAGTGGCTGCCAATTCCAAACAGAGAAATACCACTAGAAAGTCACAATATGGATTTCATAGTAAGTCAATAACAAAGTCCAAGGACACTGCCTTCAACTCCCTACTTCTTACTTTTCCTGAGTAAACCTTCTTTAGATATGAAACTTCACTGTTTATTATCTACCATAACTTTCCAGCTCTTTTGCTTCATCTCCTCTCTCTCTCTCTGTTATAGTTTGGATACGAGGTAACCAGCCCCCAAATCTCCAGTTAATCCAGGAATATTCAGAAGTGAAATTAGGTCATGAGAGCTGCAACCTAATCAGTCAACCCTCGTTTGAATGGGTGGTAACTCTAGAGAGTAGGCCACGGCTGGAGGAGGTGGTCACTGGGGGCATGCCTTGGAGGGACACATCTTCCCTAAAGCCCCATCCCTTCTTGCTTTCTCTGCTTCCTGACCCTGCCACAAGCTGAGCAGCTTTCCTCCACTGGGCTCTTCCTCTATGATGTGCTATCTCATCTTGGGCCCAGAGCAATGGAGTCCACCATCTATGGGACTAAGACCTTTAAAACTGTGACCTGCAAATAAACTTTCCCTGCTCTAAGTTGTTCTTGTCAGATATTTTGGTCACAGTGACAAAAAGCTAACTAAAACACTCGCTCACTTGATACCAGTGAAAAGTTGTAATTCATTTCCTAGAGTTCTTTTTTTTTTTTTTTTTTTAAAGAAAGAGGGGACAGTGAGAGAGACAGACAGTCAGAAGCAATTTTTATTTAGATTTTCATGTGAACTTCATTCCAGGACACTTCACTGCATTCATGCTGCTGGGATTTGAACTCGCATACTTGCACACGCCAGGCAAGCACCATAACTGCTGAGCCACTGCTCCAGCCCCTCCCAGCGTTTTCTTGACAGGCAGGTATTTCTTTAGAGACACTAAAGATGAAGTGGAAAAGATTAAGAGGTAAAAAGGGAAAGCAAATTGTCTCAGTATTATGTGGCCAATTGACTGAAGAGTCAGAGGGTCATTGGGCATTTCTGGCTTCTTTGTCACTCATGTCATTGGAAAACTGAAATCCCTGTCCACTGAAATTTCTGTTCACTTAAGAAAGATTAATGTGTGACTGGGAATAAGAAAAAGCCCAACTCAACTGCTTTAGACTAAGAAGAAATGGATTGGCTCATGTAAGTGAAATGGGCCCAGGGGTGGCAGCTGATGACCAGGTGTGGCTCTTTGACAGTCCTGGTTCTATACTTTGTGATCTCTTGGCTATGGATAAGTATGGAAAAATCCCTGTGTAGGTTTCATTTTTAAGCTCTTATAGATACAGCTACCAGAGTTCTGTACCTTCTATCGAAACATGACAGCATCCCTCCTAATAATCTAGTTAAGAGTCCTGAGATTTGTCCTGATTGTATCTCTCTGGACATAATCCTTCTTCCTCCTCAACAGGTGGCTATGATCAGGAAAATAGATTGTCTTTAGTAACTTAATTAACCAAGGACAACCCCAAACCACAGACTATTAGGTTGGTTGAAATATATAAAACAAATAGTCATGACCTCTGACTTATGAAAATAATAAACTTCATATGGTACAAACTACTGTAGGAGAAGTGTAGAAAAAGATGAAAACCTAGGTGGTGAAGGTAGATGTTAGGTGGATGGCGATTGGGGGCAGGGCATCAAGCATCCCATGCCCTCAGGTGGCCGCTGGCTGAGGGGAGGGGCACAAGGCAGCTTGCCCTTGAAAAGTACAACCAATCAAGACTCTGGCAGACAAGCTCCAGTAGATTGATGAGCCCACCAGCCAATCTCCAAGAGGCCATCCCCATCAACTTCATTCCTTTCCCCAAACTATAAAAGCAGCTTCCCAGGTGAGGTCCAATGCCATCTTTCCTGCACGCCATTTCCCCTGCCCACCCTCAATATGGTGGCTCAGGTGAATTTGTCCCAGGAGCAGCAAATCCCAATAAATAACACTCACTCCTGAATTTACACCAGTGGCTTCTGATTTTCTGATTTTTTACAATAGAAACCAACAAATCCAATGTGTGAGAATTTGATTGGTGCAGTGGGATGGAAATTCTTCCCTAGTTGGCCTCACTGTGCACTGATTGCTTATATTTGTTTGTGTTTTCAATCTCTCTGTTCCCCGGGTTCTGCATTTACAAACTGGAGATGACAATGGCACCTATCTCACAGAGCTGTTGTGAGGACTGAATGAGTTAATACATAAAAATTGTACAATGGTACCTGGCATTTGGTAGACATAAGCTCTTACTCTTATTGTTGTCTCTGGGTAAAAGAGATGGCCACCATTTGCCATCAGCCCATGCTTCTTTGTATGTGGGTGATGTCCTGTCTTGTAACCTTCACCTATAGCTGCACTCGCAGAGCACGGATGATCTGGGGGTTATTAAAATTGGAGTAATCATTCAATTACATTTCATCACACTGAGAATAGCTTGTTTTCATTTGCGTGCTGGCCCACAGAGGCTGTGCAATCACCAACTCTCAAAGCCAATTACAGTCAGTGAATTACCCAAAGACAGAAAATTAATGAAATTTTCTGACATAATTGTTTTCTAGAAAGCACAGAGTACCTAGAGAAGTATAGACTCAAATAAAATGACTAGTTTCATGGGTTTCTAAACCCCAAAAGAAATGCCAAGCTCACTTGCCCTCTTCCCCACTCTCTTAAACAGGGCTCACATTGCTTGATTGATCGTTAAATCCTGGGCTCTGGTATTATGGGAAGCATCCTAGGAAAGTCATCTTGGCTTATACCTCTGAACGAGGCTAAATCATATCAAACTGTCCCAGGCTAGGTGGACAGCTACACTGCCCCTGGGACAGCTCAACTCCTCCAGTAACACTTTAATTCCTCTGCTCTGCCTTCAGTGGAGTTGGAGCTGCAAAGATTAAGGAATGGCAAGGAAAAGTGCTATTTGGTGGGGGAACAACTATTCTGAAATATGGGCAAAACCAGCCAACCCCTCCCCAGGCGCTCTTCCTACTAGCAACCACCTCTGAGTACTGGAGCATGAGTGGAGGCAGCAGATCTCTTTTTCCAGGAGTTATGCAGACCACGTGACCTTTATGGAGATGTTCGACTCCAATTTTTTAGGACCCAAGGGTTTGGACACTCTGGTGAGGCCCTGCCTTTTTAGGTTTACTCTAAATTCCCAGGGAAGCCACCTGTTAACATGCTTCACCCAGGGGCAGACCCAGCAGAGGCTCCAAAAACACAAAGCCACACCAGGCCATACCTTGCTTTGCACTTACCAGAGAGCCTCCATCAGAAGCACTCTTACAGTACAATTTAAGGCCATGATTTGGACCAGATATTGTGTTTTCTATCTGTTTGGGGTTCAGAACTTTGTGGTGAAGGAGGCTGAATGGGACTCAGAAGCAAATTCTCTCCAAACTTCTTTATCCCCAAAGGTAAATCATAGAAATTTAAATTCCTTTTCTCCAAGGTGGGTCATGGAACCCAAACCTCCTTCCCCAAAGGTAACCATAAACCCTAGAAATATTACTTGAGACTTGCCCCACAAGAAAGAAGTCCTCTGACCTGCTTTGTCTGATAGTAGGTCATAAAGCTTTCTTCTAGAGGGGTTCCGCCCACACCCAGGAAGAAGGAACACCACTCAGAGAGGCCAGATAGGATCCAAATGCAGGCCTTGTTGGTCTCCCTCACTCCATCACCATCAACTCACACCCTCTTTAACAATTATATTTCTACATAGCTGGCCATTCTACAACAAACACAAAGACAGCTAGTTTTTCCTAAGGCTTTGGATCTTCATTTCTGATGGCTCTGTGCCACATAAGATTTTCATTAAATAAATTTGTGTTGTTTCTTTCATTAATCTGCCTTTGTCAGTTTTACTTTCAGACCTGGCTAGGAACCCTAGAAGGGTTGAGGAAACTTTCTTTCCCTCGCCATCTGCCTGGAAAATACAGACATTGTTATCATTTAGATCTTAAATGTCCTTCAAAGGCACGTATTCTAAAGTCGTTGTCAGTCTATGGTGCCACTGGGAAGCGGTGGCCCCCCTAGTAGGTAGGGCCTGGTAAAAGGAAGTAAGGTCATTGGGGGTGTGCCCTTGAAGGATACATTAGGACACCCACTCCTTCCTATTTCTCTGTTTGCTTCCTGGCCACAATGAGATGAAGAATCTCCCTTTGCTATGCACACCCACCACCATGATATACCGTGTCACCACAAACCCAAATCAACCAGGCCAAGGGACCTTGGACTGAAACCTCTGACACTGTGAAATAAAATAAATCATCTCTCCTTTCAAATTGAGTTTTCTCAGGTATTTTGTCACAGTGATAGAAAACTGATTAACACAGCTATTGTTCAGAAGCACAATTCAGTCTTTTATGTAATGACAAGTTGTCACCACCACAAAGATACCCGTCAGTCTTTAATCTATGGGGAGTTTGTACTAGGCAACTGTGCTAAAGTCTTTGCCTGCATTATCTCACTGAGCTCTGCAGTACATGTCTGGGTTGAGTTGTACCAGTCCCAGGCTATATATAAGAACACTAAGTTCAAAGACGTTAAGCAACTTGCCAACATTAGAGAGCTAATGCAAGGTGTGGTGGAGTCCTAACTTGAAACCAGATGTGTCTGCCTCATAGTGAATCCTCTTCTTTTCATTTATTTTTTTTTAAAAAGGGGACAGTGAGAGAAAGAGAGAAGCAATTTTTAGTTTTTCATGTGACTTTCATTCCTTGGACACTTCGTTGTGTTTGTGGTGCTGGGGTTTGAACCTGCATACTTGAGCATGCCAGGCAAGCACTGCAACTGCCAATGCACCGCTCCAGCCCCAATTCTCTTCTTTTTTAAAGCACCCATGTGGCAGAATTCTTAGGGGCAAACACAGACCACTCAAATTTTGGGTGGCTCCTCCCAGTGCCCAGCACCCTCGTTTGTACTCATGGTTTTGAACTACAGCCTCTGAGGTCAGCTGGACTCCACTTCTGATTTTCAACAGCTGCCCTATCCATTTCTGGCTTTCACCCCACATTATTCTTCTGGTCATAGTATCATCCATGACTACTGTGTACCAAACAAAAGCAAGAACCATTAGTTTTGGAAGCTATCACAGGTATGAAATGAATTCAGAAAATTTGGCGCTCAGCCTGCTGAAACTTGAATCAAGCAAGCACATGTTGTTGGTCAAATTTGGGGATTTTTTCTAAAGATATGTGGCTCCCCTAGCTTTCGTTCCACATTCTTTGGGTGCTTGGCTGGATGTTCAATGTGCAGCATTAAATTTAACTTCCCAGGCCTGATAACATCCCAGGGTTGTTAAATGTACCAAGGTACTTGGTAATTCATCTTACTTGAAATGTTCACAGCTCAGTAAGCATGCATTCATTTTCATAGAAATCACTTCAATGTTTAACAAACATATCTGGCATGTTCTCAACATTCACATTTTCCATTTTCACCTAACCTGTCAGGAAATATGCTATGTGTATACAAATAAACTATTCATGCAGAGATGAATTTTGCTGTGTCTATGAAAAGGTCAAGGTCCAAATTGCTTTAGGAGAGAGGGTGCCCATTCCTCAAAGGCTCTGTTTGGACTCAGTAGCTATCCCTAGCCTGGCAGGTCCCCCTTCTAGTCAATTCAGTTTAAGGTTCACACCCTGCATGAAGGCTCATTGAATAATAACACATCCACTTCTCATTCCCTTAGGACATATGTATGCAATTTGTGCAACACTTGCTTTCCTGTGTTTATAGCCTGTGGTTCTTTTTTACCAGGTTGCTGGATCATGTGAACAGTGAATGTAGTCCCTTCCATTGGACTACAGGGATTTCCTTCTATTCCTTTTTTGTTTCTCCCATACTCTTCTGTGTTTTTCATTGTTGTGCCCTCTGTTAATTACTCAAAAAATGTGTGTGGGTATTGAGTACCATTATATCACATATCCTTGAAAATCGCCTATGAAGACCCAACAGACTAGGTGAGTCTGCTTCAAGCCAGCCACAGGAGGACATCCTAAGGACTATGAAAGATACAGGCTGCTCCTTTCTATTAAGGTGCCTAAAATTCACTTGCAGAGATGAGAATTCATAGGTGAAATAATAACAATGGACGTTAGTATGGTAGATTCTTGTGTTCTACTCTGTGCAGTTTCAATGAACATTCCCCAGGACCACGATAAAAACAGAAACTTGGAACAGTCAAGTCATCCAGGCACACTTATAGGTAATCCTACACATTGGTGGTTCACAGGGTGTTTAAAAGTTTTCAGTTGCCAAAAAATTGTATAAATGTGACATACCACCAACATCCATATTTCTGGATTCTCTTGGAAAAAATCAAACATGCTTCTGTTTTTGGACAACACAGGCAATTCTGGATCAATAGTTCCGTTCCAAAGATCTGTTTGGATGGGATATGAATCTTGAATATTTTCACAGTACTTAACATTTCCTGCTTTCTTTCCAGCACTGAGATACAGGGTCGGCTACTATTTATCATCTTTTCTCTACATTTTTAAAATCATAAAGATTTTTCTTTTTAAAATATGGGTAAGATACATAAACCGGGAAGTTTACATGTTTCAAAAAAATGGAGGGGGTAGATATTTCTTGTAGATGAGAAATCTATGTTTGTGTGTTTGATGGGAAAACATGTATATGGGTGAACGAGTACATCTTTTTTTTTTTTTTTTTGAACAACCTTACAAGATTTTAACAAAATAATATAAAATGTGTATATATTCTGGATATTGCAATTATCCCCAGGAGTGCCCCCCCCAGTTACCCTCCCTTATCCCTCCCTTCCCCTTCCCACTATAACTCTAAAAAAAGTATTAGATTGTAAAGCATTACATCTTATCTGGATTTAACTCATGCTACTAGACCAACTTTCTCATTGTCCAGGGTCTAGTCCCCACCTCCACAGATGAGTGGCGACAATCGACCCTTAGATCTCTGGGTTAAGCTGATTTTACTCATC
>PVKS010021174.1:0-35651 GCA_004027875.1 Aplodontia rufa | reverse complement strand
GCAACACCCATCCTGCATCCCTACACACATGCAACACCCATCCTCCAGCCCTACACACAAGCAACACCCATCCTGCATCCCTACACACAAGCAACACCCATCCTCCATCCCTACTTGCACGCAGCACCCATCCTCCAGCCCTACAAACACGCAACACCCATCTTGCATCCCGACACACACGCAACACCCAGCCTGCATCCCTACACACACGCAACACCCAGCCTGCATCCCTACACACATGCAACACCCAGCCTGCATCCCTACACACACAGCACCTATCCTGCATCCCTACACACACACAAAACCCATCCTGCATCCCTACACACACACAAAACCCATCCTGCATCCCTATACACACACAACACCCATCCTGCATCCAACACTCATCCTGCATCCCTACACACACATACAACACCCATCCTGCATCCTGACACACACGTAACACCCATCCTGCATCCCTACACACACACACCCATCCTCCAGCCCTACACACACACAACACCCATCCTCCATCCCTACACACATGCAACACCCATCCTGCATCCCTACACACATACAACACCCATCCTGCATCCCTACACACATACAACACCCATCCTTCATTCATATACATCCATCCTTCCTCCCTACACACACACAACTCCTGTCCTTCCTCCCCACACACACATACAACACAACTCCCACAACTCCCAGCCATCATTCACACACACACTACACCCATTCATCCTTACTTCACGCACACACAACACCTTCCCATTCACACACACACAACAGCTACCCTTTATTCACACACACACACAACTCCCATCCCTCATTCACACACACAACACCCAGACTGCCATACTCACATCCTCCTTTCACCACCCCCATCCACACATTTACTCACACCCAACACCCCCTCTGTTCTTGAAACCATTCTATTCACTCACATGCTGTGTTGGTGCACACACACTCACACCACTGACAGCTTCCGCACATTCAGCCACACACTCGCCACATCCTCCCACACTCACACACAAGACACTAGCTCTCATTTTCACCCACATATCTACTACTCAGTTCTTGATATATACTGAGACCCTCTGCTCAACACCCACAATACCCTGTGTGCGCACTCGCGCGCGCACACACACACACACACACACTGCCTCTGCTCCATGATGCCAGCTAGCAGGATTTTTATGTGGAAGCTGAGTGGCTCTGGAGGCCACCTCAGCTCCTCCCTGTCCCCCTCCCCCTTGCAGAGACCAAATCTTAGGGCACACCTGGCCTTCAAGAAATTGAGAGGGAGGAGGGTGCTGCCAGGGGGCTGGGCACAGCTGGAATGCCACAGCTGGAATCCCCCACATTCCTCCCTGCTGGGGCTGCCCACCTGGCTGCAGCTGGCAGCAGGTGTGTCTTACCATGCAGGTGTGTGGGGAGGGGGAGGAGGGGGAGGAGCAGGAAACAGGCCCATGGCACTACCTGGCCAGGATGCCAGGGGCGAAGGGGAGGAGGAGGAGGGCTGAAACATCTGGGCTCTGCCAGCCATGTACTGGGCCATGGAACATGGGCTGGGCAATGCTGGGCTCCAGGGCTGCTTGGCAGCAGGGCAGGCCTCTTGGGGGAGATGGGCAAACACCTGGCACACAGGATAAGCAGGGATCCAAGCTGTGGGTACTGCTCTGGGTCCTCCTGGCAGGACTGCTAGCCCCACCCCAACCAAGCATAGTGGCACCTGCCTGAGGTCTCTGTGCTCTCTGCCCTCCTCCCTGTGCTGGGAGCCCCGAGGGGGGACTGAGCATGGGGAGTTATGGGTTCCTGCTTCTGAAGCATGCCTGGCCAAGACACCCACGGTACACATGTGGGTACAGGCACAGGACTCCCGCTGTGACACTCCCACGGGGTCAGGAAAACATTCACAGGCACAAACACACAAGCATACAGACCCTGTCCTCCTCCTCCTCCTTCCTCCTACCCTCCTCCTCCTCCTCTTCCTCCCACCCTCCTCCTCCTCTTCCTCCCACCCTCCTCCTCCTCCTCCTTCCTCCCACCCTCCTCCTCCTTCTCCTTCTCGTCCTCTTCCTTCTTTTTCTCCTCTTCCTTTTAGAATCATATCCAGAATCACACTCAGACACAGGATCACCTGGACAATGTTGCACACCCTTCCAGAATAGCACACAGGGGTCTGGGTGTTGTGGTTCAGTGGTTAAGGCACTTGCCTGGCATGTGAGAGGATCCAGATTCGAATCCCAGCACCACATACACAACAAAGTGTCAGAGCAAGGAAAGCCATGTTGAAAACTAAATAAAATTGATACTTTCTTTCTCACTCACTGTTCCTCTCTTACAAAAAATGGCAAGTATGCAGAATAGCACACGGACACACAGAGATCTCCCTAAAGCCACCCACAGAGTGACACCAGTACAGCCAGGTCACACACGGAGACCTTTACCATCATGAACATGCTTATATAGGCTCCAGCGCACCCAGTCATGCCAGGCACGGAGGTGCACACCTACAATTCCAGCTACTCAGGAGGCTGAGGTGGGAGGATCATGAGTTTGAAGCCAACCTGGCCAACTTAGTGAGACTCTATCTCAAAATAAAACATGAAAAGGTTTGGGGATATTGCTCAGTGGTAGAGTGGCCCTGGGTTCCATCCCCAGTACCACCCCCCCATACAAAATACACCAAGTTACAAAGACACAGTTATAAAGACACAGAATCATATGCTGAGCCCAGTTACAAAGATACACGTATAAGACCACACAAAGTCACACGGGCTGATGAGTCACACACAGATATCCGTAGTATAGGACACAAAACTCCAACAAAGATATCTAGATCATTGGGCTGGGGGTAGACACTTGCCTGGCATTTGCAAGGCCCTGGGTTCCATCCCCAGCATCCCCCAAAAAATGAGAGAGAGAAATCTAGATCATAGATCATGTACATATATGAGAATACATGAGGTCACTCATGGTCACACATGGTCACATGCACAGATAACTGATCATGCCAACACCCAGAGGTGCACACAAATATTTCCAAATCACAAAAGGGACATACAGTCATCAATCCCACCAGCAGCTGCACGCAAGGTCTCACACGCACACAGCTTGCCCAGGCGCCTCAGCCTGGCCAGGACCTCCTGTGGCTGCTGCTCATCTGGGTTTGGGGAAACATTTCATTTGCAGCCGGCTGGAGACCCACCCTCCCTGGAAACCTGGCCCTGGCTCCTGAATGGAGCCTCTGTATGCAGCCACTGGGGCCGCCAGCAGCGCTCAGCCATCCCAGGGTGTGGGTGTCAGAGGGGGTGAGGCAGACACACCAAATCCCTGGCTGAACAACGTATGCTGGAGCCTGGGGCCTCCGGGGCCACCTAGCTGCAAGCCAGTCCCCGCAGCTCACCCCTGCCCCTGCAGCTTGTCTCTACTGCTTCAAGAAGCAATTTTCCAAAAGCTGCCTGTGGAGGGGAGACAGAGGGGTGCGACTCTGTCCCCAGCTGGTGTTAGATCTCCTGGTGTCCTTGGCTCATGCCGATGTCAGCCTGCACAGGAGTCCCCTTGCTTTGACTCTGGACTCCCTGTGCAGCCTGGGGGTAAGAGTCAGGCAGGCATAGCTCACTGGCCCATGTTGTCAAATGCAACCACTGTCAGCTGTTTGTAGTCTAATCAACTTGTAATCCCAGTGACTCAGAAGGCTGAGGCAGGAGGACCGCAAGTTCAAGGCCAGCCTCAGCAACTTAGCAAGACCCTGTCTCAAAATAAAATTTAAAAATGGGCTGGGGATGTGACTTGGTGGTAGAGCATGTGCAAGGCCCTGGGTTCCTTCCCCAATACTGCTGCCCACAAAAATCACTATCACAGCTTTAACTCCTCACAGAGCCAGACAGTCAAGGGCAGAGTATCGTCCGCACATCTGCACTGTGTGTGCTACACCCTCAGGCACACTGTCACATACCAAGATACCATCACACCCCTAGCCGCTCGGGTTGCTTTCAGCCCCACAGTTGTACATCCCCCCAGTGCCCCGACACTCTGACCTCCACATTGCATCAGTGTCTTGCTGGCCAGCCGAGACAGGCTGACATACTCCATCTGCATGCCCCTGCAGCTGTGCTAGCCACGTGGCCAGCTACTGGTGGGATTGATGACTGTATGTCCCTTTTGTGATTTGGAAATATTTGTGTACACCTCTGGGTGTTGGCATGATCAGTTATCTGTGCATGTGACCATGTGTGACCATGAGTGACCTCATGTATTCTCATATATGTACATGATCTATGATCTAGATTTCTCTCTCTCATTTTTTGGGGGATGCTGGGGATGGAACCCAGGGCCTTGCAAATGCCACACCCTGGGGATGCAGTGACTAGAGCTGCTCCCCCTCCTTCTGACTGAGTGGGGCAGTGTCCCCAACCAAGGTTTCAACCAACCCAGTCACTCCAACAACGCGACGCACCCTCACTGTCACAGTGTCACAGAGCAGGCAGCCAGTGGGTATACACCGCAGCTCAGCCACTCTGATGGGACATGCCCACAGTCTTTCTGTTGTTGGTGACAGCCACCCATCTCACTCACACAATGCCCGTGGTCCCTGGACAGAGCTACAGTGCAACAGTGGGTGACTGCAGCACCATGGATACAGGGACATTCTATCACACAATAGTTGCACTCCCTGGTGCCTGTCACAACATTGAGACAGCCCGTTAGCCATCCCAGTAAGCATCAGGCATTCTGACATGGCCCCCATGATGGTCCCTAGGACACCCCCTAGTCCCTGAGTCTTGAAGATAGGAACAGACGCACTGGCAACCCCCCTCCTCTCTACAGTTGGTGCAAGCAGAGCAGGGAGGGGGGCTAATGGAAGCGCAGCTGTTGGCAGTGGGTGCCAGCCCCCCCCTCATGAATATTCATCAGCCGGGGCTCTCCTGAACCTGTAGGGAGTCGGAGGTCCCCGGCAGCTGGGCACCCCCTTCTGTGCCAGGAGGCCCTCAGGTGAGGGGGGGCTCAGCCAGGCCCCACAGTCCTCGGAATCCACATTCATCAGCACATGTTTGTGAACACATACCCCAGACACACAAGCAACATTCACACAAACGCACAATCACATCAACAACACAGCCATCCAACATGCACATCAATCACGCAAACGGGCACACACGCAGTCACACAAACTCACAACCACACTGAAACCACAGACACCCACCACACACACACACACACACACAACACACACACCAGATATGCAAACATGCGGACATGTAAACACTCTGTCACAAGATCACAAACACACAGACATGCCATCACACCCACACTACAGACACTCATCATCACACACACGCATACAAACACACACACACACACACACAATTCCAAACACGTGGGCATAGTCACCCCCAAGCCTAAACCAACTACTTCTCATACAACACACTGGGTTCACCAATTTGCACAAATATGCAGTACCAATACACACACAGTCATCCCAGAAGAGAGTACTTTCCCTCTCTCTCACTCACTCTCTCTCCCTCTCTTTCACACACACACACACACACACACACACACACACACACACGGTTTCACTGTGCCCATCTCTGATGTTTTACAGGTGGGGAAACTGAGGCAAAGAGCCATTGAATCCCTGAAGACTCCCTCCTGACACTGGGCAGAAGCTGCAGCCGGGCGCCCCCTGCCGGCCCAGGCCCTGCAAGGGCATGTGGGGCGCGGCGGGCACGCGCCTGACGTAACCATGGCATCCTCTTGGCACGCGCGGCCCGCGCGCAGGGAGGGCGGGGCGGGCGCGTTGCCATGGCGCCGGCGGGCCGCGTGAATGGGGCATTGTTCGTTGCGGCGCCCGGGCCGGGCTGTCCCGGACCCACCCGAACCCACCCGGGGCCGGCAGAGACTGGGAGAGATGGGGAGAAGGAGAGAGTCAGGGAGACGCCAGAGAGAGGAGAGGGACAGAGCGCTGGAGAGAGACAGAGATGATCGCAGAGATGAGATGGAGAGCGAGAGGGTAGAGGTGGGGAGAAACGAGAGAAATAAACAAGGAGCTACCAGGGTTGGGAAGACAAGGACAAGACGAGATGGACAGGGAGAAGCCAGACTGCGAAGGGGAAAGAAGAGAGAGACAGACGAGAAAGAAGGACAAGGAAGAAAGAGAGAGGGGAGAGAGCTGCAAGAGAGGAGGAAGGAAGAGGAGAGCCCAGGAGCCACGGGAGAGGGGCTGGGAGAGGACGCAGCTACAGGATCAGAGTCAAGCCCATGGAGCCCACTGTGCCCAGCGCCGTGCCTGGCAACGGAACGAGGCAGAGGACCCGATCCAGAGAGGAAAGTCAGATGCTGAGAGTGGCAAAGGGCCGATTCTGGTCCCACCCACCAGGTCCTCTCCACTGGCTCACTCCAGGACACCTTCGCAGGGGACTCAGAGCCTCATGGAAAACGCAGTGGTGCTTCATATCTCCACAGTCACAGCATGGATAGGCTCCGGGACAACACATGACAACCATCGACACACACATTCACATGACACATAGGAGCTCTTTCCCCACACCTCAGTGACACTGCACTGTGACTGTCGCACAAGGACTTGTCACATATGTGGTCTCTGTCAGGGCCACACGCTATCACACGGGCTCACTCCAGACAACGTTGTCCACCATCACCCTCACAACCTGGACACTCATTGACACCCTAGCTCATCTATGAGCCTTCCACCCCACACCTGGGTGGCCTGTCCCCAGGTCCCTTTTGAGCGACTTTCAGTTCTCCACATTTGAGTCAACGGAGACTGGGATGGCAAGGGAGCAAGGTTAATCACAAAACTGTCTCCCTCAAACAGGTCAAGCCAGGCCAGGGTGGTCCCCAGCTCCATCGTTGCTTGGTCTGCCAGTCCCAAGTCTGGGCCAAGGGCGGCCCCTGGTGGCGATATGTAGGCTCTGCATGCATCCTTGGGATGACAAGCTACCCAGTTCCTTGCATAGTCCTGATTGGAAGACAGGTCTAGACCAAGCAGAGTCCCACAGTGAGAACTCAGACTCAGGATTCAGAAACTTTAATCCAGATCCTAGAATGCAGAATCAAAATTTATATTCTTCCAGTGCAATGACACACACACATGTAATCCCAGCAACTCTGGAGACCGAGGCAGGATCAAGTTCAAGACCAGCCTCAGCTATAGGTTCTAAGCAGTTTATCAAGACCCTGTCTCAAAATAAAAAATAAACGGGAATGGGTATGTAGATCCCAGGGGGGGGCTAAAATGCCCCTGGGATCAATTCCCAGTACCAAAAAAAATCTAGATTCTGGGTCTGGGGATGTAGGTGAGTGGGTGGTAGAGTACTTGCCTAGCATGTACCAGGCGCCACGTTTCATCCTTAGCTCACAGAGAGAGATGAAAAAAAAAAAGAAAAAGTAGGAAAGAGAAAGATGTGGATTCAAATGATACCAAGATCAAGAATCAAGATCCAAGAATGCAGCACCTAGGTCCACAGTCCAGATCCAAGAACCCACGTTAGAGAATTCAGAATCCAAAAATGCAGATTCTGTGACTCAGAATTAGAATCCAGCTCAGAGAACCTAGAACCTAGAATCCAAAGACCAGGCTACAAAATCCAGAGCCGTGAGCCCTTTTCAGAATCCTGCAGATTAGAGCCGGGCAGCAGGGATTGGCGAGGGCAGGAACAAATCAAAAGGGCAGAGAGGAACCTAGCAGTGACACAGGCTGCCAGTTGCGTCCCTCCCACCCTACCCCACAGATGTGCTCCCTCTCACCTAAAGCCAAACATTCCACTTGAACTGATCCTACACACAGACCCACACCCCCGAAGTATACCTTGTGACTGGCAGCCACACGCACAGGGGCACACACATAGCACACACACACCCTGACACACACAACCACCCATCAGCATCCCAGCATGCAGGCACACACTCAGCTGTGCACCCACACAGCATCAGAGCCATCCCACCAAACTCCAAGACACGCAGCCACCACCCAGAGACATACACAAACACACGACTCTCAGCCCTGTGCCCAGACACACTCAAAGAATTGTGGAGGAGGCTGGAATGGGTGTGTACATATACACATATGCACACGCACACACTCCCCGAGGTGCGGAGAAGCCCACACCTTCTGTGTGGCAGCCACATAGCCCCTGGGAACAGGACCCCAGGGATGAGACTCATCATAGGCCCCCATACCCACCCCAGCCCTCCCCCGCCTGGCTGGCTGGCGGGCTTTAATACAGATGCCAAACTCATAATTGTAACTGAGGGTGACAGGGTCACCTTGAGCCCCAGATGCTCACGCGGTGACAGATGGCGTTGGCAAACCTGATTAGCGGCCCCTATGCCAGCGCCTGTGGCACCTGCATCCCCACCCCTCCCCCTCTCCCCCAGCGCTCATTACCCACCCATTACTGGGCCTGGGGGGTGGGGTGGGGGCTGGTTGGCACTGCCCGGGAGGGGACAGGGACTCTGGGGGCCCCTTGGCACCAAGGTCCCCAGCTGGCTCCTCTGGCTGGCAGGGGGTGTGTGCAGCTGAGGGGGTGAAGCAAGGGCCTCCTGCATGCCAGCAAGGGGGTGCGAGGACTGAACTGCCCACTTGGACACTGCCTGGGGGCTGGCACCACGCTCTGCAGGGAGTGGGAGGGTGTACCCTCGCCCAGGGCCCCGTGAACCTCCCTTCAAGAGCCCTATGAGCAGGGTCTTGAGAGCTGCCTGCCTGGCCCTTTCCCACCCCCCCCCCCCCCCCCCCCGGTGCAGGCCTGTGGGGTCAGAGGTTGCAGGCTCCCACGCCCCACTGGCCCATCTGTTTCCTCGGGCCCCTGCTGCTCCCCTCACCTGGAGCCTTCCTTCCTGAGGCAGGAAGAGGGCTGAGGGGGACACGGCCGGCTCCCCCCCCCCCCGCCCTGCACTCCGGGGGGCATTTGGAGGCAACAGTGACAGCGCCACATGTCCCTGCTTCTATGCCAGACAGGCCCATCTGCCAGGGCCCTGGTTCCAGCCACCCAAAGCCAGGCTGCCCTCGCCTGCAGTAGACCCTGCGCTCCAGCTGGGGGGGAAGCACCCTTGCTACCCACGCCCCGCCACAGGGCCACCATTCCCAGGGAACCCCAGGTGAAGAACAAGCACACACATCTGAGCCTGGCCGACCTTTATGGTTCCCACAGTCACCACACTGGGCCCCAGGCTGTGAGGGACTCAGGTGTGGGTGGGCAGTAAGGGAAACTCAGCCATTGTCAAGGGGAGAGGCAGCTGGGAGCGGCAGGGCCTGCCTCTGGCTGGGACCCGGTTTTCCCCAGCAGCTGCAACTGCCTGCCTTGGTCTTCTGGTGTCCTGAGGACAGGGTCATGGCTGTGTCTCCTGGAGTGGGTGGAGCTGTCTGTCCTCCCTGCAGCTGGGAGTCCCTGGGAGAGGCGGTTGAGCCTAGTGGTTAAGATCTAATTCGTGTGAGGCACAGTGTCACATGCCTAAAATCTCAGGGACTCAGGAGGCTGAGGCAGGAGAAATACAAGTTGGAGGCCAGCCTCAGCATCTCAGCAAGACACTTTTTTTTTTTCAGGGCTGGGGACCGAACTCAGGCCTTGCGCATGCTAGGCAAGCTCTCTGCCACTGAGCTAAATCCCCAACCCCGAGACTCTTTCTTAAAATATAAAAAATTTTAAAGGACTGACGTGTAGCTCAGTGGCAGAGTGCTCCTGGGTTCAATCCCCAGTCCAAGAAAAAAAAAAAAAATCCAGATGCTGGCTTTGCCTCTGACTGCCATGTGACCCTGGGTGCATGACTTGCCTTTCAGGGCTGCCTTGTCCTCATCTGTGAAATGGCATCTGAGAACCAATTCCAGAGAACTGCGTGAGTTAGCACCTGTCAACCGCTCAGCAGGCTGCTGTGGCTCTTAGTGGTCCCACCCCAGGAATAGGGCTGTGTCTAGTGTCCCCAGGAGCAGGTGACTGGGGAGCTGTCCGAGTGGTCCTGCTTCCCTGGTCTCTTGACCCAGTGTGCATCATCCAGGTCAGCAGCCTTGTCCTGTCTCCCCCATCTCTGCAGGGGTCTTGTCTCTCATGTGTCCCCCCACGATGCCCAGCTCATAGCTTCGGTGCGCACTGACAGCCTTCGACCAGCATGGTGGACAACTTCACCCGCCGAGGGGAGGCAGGGCTGCCGGACAGACACCACAAGACCACCGTTGTCCTGCGCTGGCGAGTGGGCACGCAGCTGTTGCAGAGGACCAGTGCGGAGGGGTCTGAGTCTGGGATGTAGAGGGAGGAGCAACGGCCGAAGCAGAGGTGATTCTGGACACGGGCAGCTGTGCAGCCGGGCCGGGAGAGCACCTGGGAGCAGAGACGGGGAGACGGGTTAGGGCAGTAGAGCGTGAGGCTGGAGTGGCAAAGATAATCTCCCCCACCACCCCCAGTCAAGAGTGCTGGAGCCAAGCTGCCTGGGTTCCAGTCCCGATGCTGCCGGCTCCTGGCTGTGTGACCTATGGAAAGTTACTCAATCTCTCTGGGCCTCTGTTTCGTCAACTGTAAAAATCAATAGGTTTCAAACAGGAAAAGAAGAAACCACTCAAGACCCTTCAACAGAGAGGATTCATTCAGGGAATTGGTTACCCGGGGAACAGAGCAGCTTAAGCCAAGCAGGAGACAATGATAAGAACAATTGGAGATAGGCACCAACAGGGCTGCTACCACCCTAGGGATGAGAGACAGTGGAAGGGGTAATAAAAAAAAAAAGATGCCAGGGGCTGATGCCAGGTTCAAATGCCAGCACCACATGCACAACTAAGTGTCAGAGAAACAAAGGCCAGAAGAAAACTCAGTAAAATTGATTCTCTTTTTCTCCCCCTGCCCTTTAACCACCGAATCACTACTCCAGCCCCTCTTCATCTCTCTTAAAAATAAATAAATAAGGGGTTGGAGTGGTGGCTCAGTGGTTAAGGCTCTTGCCTGGCATGCGTGAGGATGCGGGTTTGAACCCCAGCACCACGTACACGATAAAGTGTCAGAACAACAAAGCCCACATGAAAAAAAGTGATTCTCTCTCTCTCTCTCTTTCAACATCCCTCTCTCTCTTAAAAAATTAAAAATAAGTAAATAAAAAGAAAGAAACAAGCCAACCAGGTGCAGTGGCACACACCTGCAATCCCAGCAGCTCTGGAGGCTGAGACAGGAGGATTGCAAGTTACAGGCCAGCCTCAGAACTTAGTGAGGCCCTGTCTCAAAATAAAAAAATAAAAAGGGCTGGGGATGTGGCTCAGTGGTCAATTGCCCCTGGGTTAAAATAAATAAATAGGCCAGGAGGAAGATTTAAACAGAAAACTCTTAGTGTGTTTCCTGGTATACAGCTGGTGCTCAATAAATTAAATATCAGTTCCTCCTATGACCCCCTCTGTCATCTCGCCACTAAATCATGGTCCATCTCTGCTTAAACCCTGCACTGGCCAAGCACGAGAGGCTTCTTATCTTTCTTAGAATAAAATGTCAAGTCTTCTCCAAGGAGCTGAAGTCCCTTCCCACTGCTCTGTCACCTCCCTGCCCTATTCCCCGTGCCTACATCACTGTTCCATTCACCCTTCCCCAAACTCATTCCAGCTCCTTCCTCCCCCCAAGCAGCCCCGAAGGGAAGCCCCCTCCCCTGCGAAGCTGCACCCTGCTTCCCTGCTTTGCAGTTGTGTAGTTCTTTTATTATTTTCCCTCTCCCAGGATTTGATTTTTTTTTTTCAGGGCTGAGGACGGAACTCAGGGCCTTGTACATGCTAGGCAAGCGCTCTGCCACTGAGCTAAATCCCCAGCCCCTCTCCCAGGATTTGAGCTACCTGAACAACTTGGTTTTGTCTGTGGCCGTAGCTCCAGCAGATACCCCATAAAAAGAACTAAGTCCATGCTGGGCCCATGCTACACTCTGGACCCGAGGTCTTCCCCATAATGCTGGGAGTCTATTACTATCCCCGCTTACAGATGGGGAAACTGAGGCATGAAAAAGTGCCTTGCCAAAGGTCATACATGCTGAGGAGGCTGCGAGCCCTTGGAGCAGCCCTGTGCCCCTCTAGGGGAACTGGATTCCAAGCCTGGGTCCCTTCCACTGTATGCTGCTTCCCCGGGGGGGCGGGGGGACAGCGCAGCCTTGAGGCTGGGGAGCGGCAGAAGCAGGATTTGGAAGAAGCAGCTGGCTCCAGAGCCTGCAGTCGCTACCACCTGGATTTAGAGACTTGCTGGGCAAACGAGCCAAGGAGTCCTGGAACGTGAGCACTTCACATGAATCCGTCACTGTGACTGACTCCCTTTTGCAGAGAGGGGAATTGAGGTTCAGAGAAGGCACAGAAATCAGCAATGAAGGCAAGATTTGAACTCAGCACACTGTATGCATTCCCAAAGCCCTTATGGACCACCAGCTGAATACAGCCCATGAGAGTGCTCCTCACACCCACTCATTACAGCTGCCTAAAAGCTTATAGGAGGCAGAAGATTCTAGGACTTATTCATTCACTCAGCAAATACTGAGTGGCCACTGTTTCTGGCTCTGCTTGTAGGCCTGGGGACAAGGATACTGCAGAGAACAAAACCAGATTAAAAAACAAAAAAACAAAAAACAAACCTGTCCCTTGGAGCTGCTATTCTTGTGAAGGAGACAGACAGCAAATACAATGACAAATTCCTTACTGAGTTAGTGGCTGATTTGCCACCTGGAAGACACAAAGCAGGGAAACAGGAAAGGCGTGGGAGGTGGCACTTTTTAAATGGTGGCATTTTAGACAGATGTAGAGGAGGTGAGAGAAGCAGCCATCGGGTGCCTGGCTGGGGGAAGGGCACTGAGGCGAAGGGCACAGCAGCTCAAAGGCCCTGGGGTTCCTAGGATGTCTGTGGAACCTCGAGCAGGTCAGCACAGCAGGAGCAACACAGCGGGGGAGGAGGTAAAACCAGGGACGGGAAAGGGTCCTCGAATGCAGGAACCTGTGAGCTGAGAAGACCTGGACTTTCGTTCTGAGCGAGGTGGGAGCCATGGAGGGTTCTAAGGGGAGGGGGGACATGACCTGACACGGAGGTCCACAGGCAGCCTAGGCTGCTGAATGGAAAGCTGAGTGGAAAGGTGGGGTGGTGATAACCCAAAGATGGGAGACTGGGGTGAAGGCAGATGGGAGATACCTGTACCACATTTGGGGAGAGCTATTGGGGTTTGAACCCAGGGGTGCTTTGAACTGGGCCACATCCCTACTCCTTTTAATTTTTTTATTCTGAGACAAGTTCTCCCAAAGTTGCTTAGGCCTAAGTTGCGGAGGCTGGCCTCAAACTTGTGATCCTCCTGCCTCAGACTCCCAAATCACTGGGATTGCAGGCATGTGTCACTGCGCCCTGTGCTCCTGTGCCCCATTTGACCAGAAAGAACTGAGACTCAGAGCCCTTTAGGTGGAGGGTGCAGGACTTGAACTCAAACCTGTCTTGAGCCATAGCCTGAGCTTTCTGCTGATGCTGAGACCCATCCACCACACACACTCACCTGAGTGAAGGGCACTGCCTTACACACTTCCTGAGTCACTTCTCTAGGGTCCAGTGGCAAAGACACAGTGGCGGCCACCTCCTGCCCATGCTGCGGTCCATCTATCCCCAGCCTCCTGGTTTTCTGCAAGCCCAGGAAGGCCTTCCAGCTGCCAAGGGCAGGGGCTGGCTCCAGGGCAGCCATGGCCCGATAGTCCAGAGCCTGGGTCTCATTCATTGCAGCCCAGGGCTGAGGAAGGGCAGCCGGGGAGCCAGGCCTCCCTGAGCCTGTGGGCAGCCAGGCCCCACTAAGCAGGCCCAGGAGAGCAGTCAGCCAGCCGCGGAGCATCTGCTTGGCCGTCTGTGGCCGTCTGTCTCGCAGTCCGGGATGGGGCTCAGGGTCCTGGGCAGCTGACCCTGCTGTCTAGTGAGTGGAGTCTGGGTCCTCTAGAGCTGCTTTTAATCACTCCTTCCTGCCCGCGCAGCCTGGGAAGCGCCTCTGTAAACTCACGGTGGGGAAGGAAAGTAAACCACCCCTGCCTGAGTCAGGGGGCTGGGCCTGCAGTGTGTGGCCTGCAGGATCAAGTGCAGGGGGCAGAGGTGCAAAGCAGCTGAGGGACGCAGGGCCTGAAGTCTCTGGAGGGCTGCTTTTGTTTGCAGCCCGGCTTCTGGGGTTCCCATCCCAGCATGGGAACCGCTTGCGTAACCACAGGCAAGTCCCCTAACCACTCTGGGCCTCCGCTTTCCTCTTTTGTAATATGGGGTTGATAACAGGCCCTACCTTGTTCTAAGGACTCAAGGAGACAATTTAGGTAAGGAGCTTAAAACAGAGCAGATACAAGTATAGGGGGCCCCTCCCCAGCACACCGGAGTGCCACAGATCAAACCCAGGACCTTGTGCTACTAAGCGGCTGCTTTACCGCTGAGCTACACCCCAAGCCCCAGTCAGCAATAATTAACATGATGGCTGCTATTATTTATTCTTTTCTTCAAAGAGAGAGAGAGGGACAGTGAGAGAGAGGAGAGAAAGAATCAGTTTTATTTGGTTTTTCTTCTGGTGTTCGCTGCTCTGACACTTAGTTGTGTACGTGGTGCTAGGTCCTTGTGCATGCCAGGCAAGCCTGTAACTGCTGAGCCACAGCTCCAGCTCCTTTTTATTTATTTATTTAATTTTTTTTGATACCAGGGATTGAACCCAGGGGTGCTTAACCACTGAGCCACATCCCCAGCCTTTTTCATATTTTATTTTATTTTAATTTATTTTAGAGAGAGGAGCAGTTAGAGAAAGAGGATCGATTCTATCCAGTTTCCCATGTGGCTTTCATTGCTCCGAAGCTTTGCTGTGTACATGGTGCTGTGGTTTGAATTCACGTACTCACACATGCCAGGCAAGTGCCATCTCCACTGAGCCACCACACCAGCCCTTATTGTATTTTTTTTTAAAGAGAGAGGGACAGTAAGAGAAAGAAAGAATCAATTTTATTTAGTTTTTCATGAAGCTTTTGTTGCTCCACTTAACCAGATAAAACTGATTCTTTCTCTCCTCTCTCTCTCTCTCACTGTCCCTCTCTCTCTTTGAAGAACACTTAACTGTGTATGTGGTGCTGGGGTTTGAACCTGCATCCGTCTTTTCTTTCTTTTTTAAGAAAGAGGGAGAGTGAGAGAAAGAATCAATTTTGTTTAGATTTTCATCTGGTTTTTGTTTTTGTGACACACAGTTGTGTAGGTGGTGTTGGGGTTCAAACCCGGGTCCTCTCGCGTGCCAGGCAAGCGCTCTTCCACTGAGTCACGGCTCCAGCCCTTGTCTGTTCCTCAGTCCCTGTTATAGGCCAGGCATAATTCTCAGCCCTGAAGATGACACAGGGACTGAAGAAGAACCTGGGTCCTCCTGCCACGAATTTTAACATTATAGTGCATGAAACAAACAAAAAAATAAGTGATTTCAGTGTCAAGTGTTCAGAGACATTAAAATGAAATGTGCCTTAGAGGGGTCAAGGTGGGGGCGCCGGTCCCCGGGTGGCCAGGGAAGCGCTCTCAGAAGAGGTGACATTTTTGCAAAGACCCGAGATGCAGTAGGAGGCGGTGGGAACAGCAGGGTGGGGGGCGGAGGTTGGAGTTCTGGAAACACATAACGGGAGTGGGAGCCGCGTCCCCGGCTTAAGGACCCCGAGGTCACTGCGGGCCGCGGCGGGGCCTTAGCACCTCTGCGGCGCTCATCTCGCACTGAGGTGCGGAGCTGCGAGGCTGCCGGGGCGTGGGAAGCCGCGGGCCGGGCGGTTCCCGCGCCCCCAGGGAGCTGCGAGAGCGATGGGGCGCGCTCGCCCTCTGGCGGCGGCTCCCGGGACTGCGCGGCTGCCGCGCGCAGGACACCTGGCTCTCGGATGCACCGCCTGCAGGTGCCCGGCGGGGTGCAATCTCCTTACTGTCCCCTAGCCTGTCCTTCCGCTGCCCTGTGGATCCAGGCAGGTAGCAGCTTGCTCCTGACAGAGCTAAGACTAAATTTCGGACCGCCATCCTTGACCCCTCTCTTTCTCCGTGTTGCCACTCACTGCAAGACGGGTCCGCATAAGAAACTACCCAGCATCTTCCCGCTTCTCACTCAGTTCGTCCCCGCACCTAGACGCGGCTCCCGTCTTCTCCCATCTGTGTCCCGGTTCCCGCCATCAACCCTCGCAGTCCCTTCCCATCACTACGGGCGGAGGGCGCCAGTGAGCACCCGAGTAGGGTCTCTTCCCTCCTCTGCTCAGAACCTTCCATGGCTCCCATCTCCCTTCGGGCACCAGTCAATGTCCTCCCGGAGGCCCATCGGGCCCTGCGCGCTGAGCCCTCAACTTTGCACCCTTGACTTTCCACACCGTCTCCCCCTTTCTCACTCCCTTCAGCCACCCAGATTCATCAGGGACAATGCTAAGAAGGGAAGGTGGCCCTCCCTATCCACAGGTTCTGCATTCAAGGATTCAACCAACCCTGGATGGGGCACGCTAGTGATAATAAAGTCTATATGTGTACTGGACACATATAGACTTTATTTCTTGTCATTATCATCAGTATAATATTTATACATTCTATAAATATATTAATAATTATTTACTATTTTAATAATACAGTAGAACTACTATTTCCACAGCACATACCTTGCATTTGCCACTGGAAGTCTATGGGAGGAGGTGCATAGATACTAAGCCTATACTATGCCATTTTTATATTAAAAACTTAAGCATCCACGGGATTTTGCTATCCACGGGAGTCCTGGAACCAAGTCCCCACACTTATGAATGACCACATAAGGTTGTGGAATCTCTTTAATTTTCAGCATGAAAAGATATCCCCTCAAAAAAAAATTAAGTAAAAATGAGTCCTGGACAGGGTGTGCTTTAGCTGACATTTTAGAGAGAAAAGGGAATAAAAATGAACAGCCATTTTTTACTCCTATTGCTTACTGAAAAGAGCAGCAGGGGTTTCCTGCTGAGGAAGGAGGTTCACTTTAGACTTTAAAAATTATTTTAGGGGCTGGAGCGGTTGCTCACTGGTTACGCCCCTGCCTGGCATGCTTGATGATGCGATTTCAAATCCCAGCACCACATACACAACCAAGTGTTGGAGCAATGAAAACCACATGTAAAACTAAAATTTAAAAAAAATGATTCTTTTTCTCCCACTGTCCCTCTCTTTAAAAAAAAATTATATTCTCTCTCTGACTCTGTACTTCTTCCAAGTCTTTAAATTTGCCAATTATAACCTTCATGCCTGTATTTATAGTTTTCCTACATATGTAGCCACTTGGAAAAGATGGAATTATTTGTTGTATTTTTTCCCCTTTCCTTTGTTTATTCTCTGCCTCCCCCATCCCTTTCCCTCCTCTCCTCCTCCTTCTTCACAGCGCTGGGGATGGAACCCAGAATCTCTCACTTGCTTGGCAAGTGCTCTCCCACTGAACTACAACCCTAACCCTCCTTCTCTATTTTTAATTGAGACATAATAATTGTGTGTGTTTATTGGGTACAGTGTGACATTTCACTCCATGTACTCGATGCGCATTGATCAGGTCGGGGCGTCGCCGAATCTGTTAGCTGAAACATTGACCATTTGTGTGTGTGTGTTGGGAACAAAGTCCTCTCTGCTGGCTGTTTTGAATTATGCCATTAATTCTTTTCAACCACAGTTACTCCACCGTCTTACAGAACACTAGGAGCTCCTCCTCTACTGCACCCAATTTTTTAATTTTAATTGATAAATAAAATTACATATTTCACTTCCACATCTTCTTTAACAAATCCCCGATATTGAGCATCTGGGTCATTTCAAACCCCCCCCCCTTTTTTAAGAGAGAGGGACAGTGAGAGAGAGAAAGAATCAATTTTATTTAGATTTTCATGTGGCCTTCGTTGGTCTGATGCTTCGTTGCGTATGTGGTGCTGGGGTTTGAACCCTCATCCGCACACATGCCAGGCAGGCACAGTAACCGCTGGACCACCACTCCAGGCCCCCACCCTTTTTTTTTTTTTTTTTTTAAGAAAGAGAGAAATAATTTTTATTTTTTATCAGGTTTTTGTTTTTCCTCCACTTAGTTGGGTCTTCATGCATGCCAGGCAAGCACTGTACTGCTGAGCCACCACTCCAGCCCCCCATCTTTTTATCACTATTAAACCCCAGGACCACAAATACAACTAAGTGTCAGAGGAACGAAGATCAGATTTTAAAAATAAATAAAATTGATTCTCTCTCTCTCTCTCTTTCTTCCTCTCTCTTAAAAAGGAGTGGGCATTGGCACACCCTATCACCTCGAAAACTTGAGAGACTGAGGCAGGAGGATCACAAGTTTGAGTGCAGCCTGAGTAACTTAGCAAGACCCTGCCTCAAAATACAAAATAAAGGGGCTGCAGCAGTGGCTCAGTGGTTTCGGCGCTTGCCTGGCAAGCACGAGGACCCGGGTTCAAACCCCAGCACCATGTATACAACTAAGTGTTGGAGCAACTAAGGCCATGTGAAAAACTAAATAAAGTTGTTCCTCTCTTTCTCTGTCTCTCTCACTGTCCCTCTCTCTTTAAAAAAAAAAAAAACAAAATAAAAAAGGGGCTGGGGATGTGGCTCAGTGGTTAAGTGCCCCTGGGTTCAATCCTTGGTACCAAAAAAATAAACAAATGCGGTATTGTATTTATTTGCTAGGGATGCCATTACAAAGTGCTACAGACTGGGCTGCTCAAATGACAGACTTTCATTGTAATAATATTTTTATTCATGCATCATAATTTCACTTAGTAGTGGGAGTCATTACCCATATTTGTATATGCACATAACAATTTGATCAATATCATTCCCCAGTGTCCTCCCTTTCCCTCCCCTCCTTCCTCCCTGATGACAGACTTTCATTTCCTCTCCATTCTGGAAGCTGGAAGTCTACATTGAAGATGTTGGCAGGGCTGGTTTCTTCTTAGCTAGTAGATGGCCACCGTCTCCCTGCGTGTCTGTGTCCAAACTCCCTCTTCTTAGGCTGCCACTAGTTTTACTGGATTTGGACCCACTATAATGACTTTCACTCTAATTTAATCACATTTTTAAAGTCTCTTTTCCCAAATGTTACCATATTCTGAAATACTGGGGCTTAGTCAGCACTTCAGCATATGAATGGGGACACGATTCAGCTTCAAATCAACAAGTACCTTGAAACCATGCTACACGAAAGAATGTAGACATACTGGGTCACGTGTCACATGAGTTCATTTATACAAATTGTCCAGAATGAGCAAATCCGTACAGATGGAAAGCAAATGTGTGTTTTCCAGGGGTGCAGGAATAAGGAATGAGAGAAGGACATGAAGAGCGACGGCTTGACGGGTGCTGAGTATCCTCTTGGGGCGACTGGTAGGCTTGGTTGGGGCCTGACACTGTGACTGTATTAAATGGCACAGAACGGTAGGCTTTAGAGTACTGTAGTCAATTTTTTGTGTGTGTGTTGATGGGGATCAAACCTAGTGCCTCTCACATGCTAAGCAAGTGCTCTACCACTGAACTACATCACCAGCCCTCCTTACCCTCGATTTTAATTATTTTTGTGTTCTACCCACACAGATCAGGGCCTATTTCAAGCCAGGAGGATGCTCTATTTCGTCTCCTGTATCTTCAGAGGTCAAAGAAGTAGAAGTGACTGCTGAATTAAACGTGAATAAGAACGAGCCTCCCAGGTCCACACTAAGGGAGAATGTGCCGCGCAGGGTCACAATAATGAACACCAAGGCCGAGGGACCTGGCTTGGCCAGAGGCTATGTGACCCCCTTGACCGCCTGGGAATTCCTCTTTTACATGTGAACTCACTCTACATCTTTTCTGCTCAGCATCTGGAGGAGAACCAGAAATCATATCCATCATTCCTCTGCTCCAAGACCTCCTAGGGCTCCCTATTGTCCTTTGAATAAAATCCAAAGCCCTCACCATGACCAGTAAGGCCTGCATGCCTGGCCCCTGCCTACCACTCATCTCCTCCCTCACTGGCCCTTAAACACACTGGCCATCTGTCCCCCCAGCAAACCCAGGGGAAAGACTTGGATTTGTTGAACATGCACCTCAGGGAAACTTCCTCGTGGGGACACAAGGACCCCAGGAAGGCCCACTGCAGCATCACTCCTGCAATCAGGAAAAATCAAAAACAAATGTCCATCAAAACAGGCAGATGGAGTAACTGTAGTTGATTCCTACCGCGAGCAATATCGAGCAGCGCTTTTTCAGAATATTTTCACCACCAAATGCAGTAAGGAAATGAATTACACACTGTGGACAAGGGGCAGCAGACTGGATTTTCCAAACAGGCCTCAACGATGTGTCCCACCTTGCATGTTCTGCTCACACGACCATGACAGGGGCTCTATCTCGCACCCTTGTCCCTGGGTGTGTGTCAGCCTTCCATTACTAATAAAGTGCCTGAGATAATCAATGCACAAAGAGTACAGACTTGGGGCTGGAGCGGTGGCTGGGTGGTTACAGCGCTTGCCCGGCATGCGCAAGTACACGGGTTCAAACCCCAGCACCCACGTACACACCTAAGCGTCGGAGCAATGAAAGCCATGTGAAAAACTCAATAAAAATTGATTCTGTCTCTCTCTCATTGTCCTTCTCTCTTTAAAAAAAAACAAAGAGAAAGTGACAGTGAAAGAGAAAGAGAGTTTCAACTGTATTTAGTGTTTCATCTGGTTTTCGTTGCTGTGGCGCTTCTTTGTGTATGTTATGCTGGGGTTTGAACCTGTGTCCTTGAGCATGCCAGGCAAGCCCTGTAACCACTGAGCAACTGCTCCAGCCCCCTTTAGTTTTTCATGTGACTTTTACTGCTCTAACACTTCGCTGTGTACGTGGTGCTGGGTTTAAACCGCATCCTCGTGAATGCCAGTCAAGCACCGTAATCACTGAGCCCCAGCTCCAGTCCCAAGCATCAGTCTTCAGCCAGGAATAAATGAAGATGCCTCCTGATTTCCCAATCTAAATTTTTTACACCTCGGGCTGCAGAGAGCAAGGAGCAGAAGCAAGCTATTCCTACTAAGCCCTGCTCAAATTCCTAACCTACAGAATCCAAGAACTTGGCCAGGTAGGGTTGCACATGCCTAGGGGCTGAGACAGGATTACAAGCTTGAGGCCAGCCTGGGCAACTTAGCAAGACCCTGTCTCAAAATAAAAATTAAAAAGGACTGGGAGTATGGATCAGTGGTTGTGGATCTCAGAGTTCAATTCCCAATACCATCAACCACTGACAGCAGCTCAGCTGGGAGTTTTGGCACACACCTGTAATCCCAGCAACTCATAAGGTCAGCCTCAGCAATTTTGTGAGGTCCTAAAGCAGATTGGTGATTTTGTCTCAAAATAAAAATATTAAAAAGGGAGGCTGGAGTGGTGGCTCAGCGGTTACAGCACATCCTGGCATGGGCAAGGACGTGGGTTCCAACCTCAGCACCACATACACAATGAAGTTTTGGAGCAACAAAAGCCACATGAAAAACTAAACAAAAATTGACTCTCTCTCTCTGTCTCGCTCACTGTCCCTCTCTCTTTGGGAAAAAAAAAAAATATATATATATATACATTGGGTGCTGGAGAGGTGGCTCAGTGGTAGAGTGCCTTGCATGCAAGGGTTCAAACTCCAGCACCACATAAACAACTGAGTGAAGGAAAAACTAAAACCAGATGAAAAAATAAAAATTAACTCTCTCAAAAAATATTTTTGTATATATTGCATACACATATTTAAAACATATATATACATATATGTGTGTGTGTGTGTGTGTGTGTGTGTGTATATATATAAAATGGCTGGAGCGGTGGCTCAGACGTAGGAGTGTTTGCCCCACATGCTCGAGGACCAAGTTATAACCCCAGCATCACGTCCTCAACTGTCAGAGAAGCAAATGCCAGATGGAAAAATAAATAAAACCAATTTCTCTCTCCTAAGCGCGCGCGCACGCGCACACACACACACACACACACACACGAGTATATTATCACCACAACAGATAAGTATCCAGGACACACAAGACTGGTCCTGGAAGGATTAAATCAATTTCAAAGTAACCTGTACTCCCAAGAGCAAGGAAGGAAAGACGTGGCATTCCAAGGAGACTTTAATAAAATCAATCACGTTTTATTCAAAAGAATTTCTTTTAAAAAATACATAGGCAGATCAATATACCTCTACACACAGAGATGGTTGGGGTAAACGCTGTTTGGTCCTGTGCCTGTGTGCATGAGGCCCTGGGCTCCATCCCAGCGCTGCAGGAGAAACACCTGAAACAAACAAGCCAAAGTGTTGCCATTTGTCAAATCCGGGTGGTGACCTAAGACCAGAGGGGTTCAGAGCTACTCTCTAAGACACCCGCAGAGCTGCACGGTGCACTGCAGTGAGGTCGCTTTTTCTTTTCTCCCCTCATCCTTAAAAAATGCTAATTTCCCTTTCCTTCTTCAATTTTTATTTATTTATTAATTTATTTTTTTAAAGAGAAAGCGGGAGATCGAGAGACAGAATTGATTTTATTTTTCCGTCTGGCCTTCTTTCTCTGACACTCAGTTGTGAAAGTGGTGCTGGGGGTTTGAACACAGGTCATCCAGGCGTGCCAGCCAAACGCTCCAACCACGGACCAGCACTCCAGCCGTGATTTTATTTATCTGTATTTAAAATTTGATTTTATTTTCATTTTTGGAATCAAACCCAGAGGCACTGTACCACTGAGCTACATTCATCCCCAGTCCTTTTTCTTTTTTTTATTTTGAGACAAGGTATTGTCAAGTTTCCCAAGCTGGCCTTGAACTTGAAATCCTCCTGCCTCAGCCTTCCGAGCCTGTGGGATTACAGGCATGGATCACCACCGCGGAACTAGAGGATGGGAGACAGGTGGAATTGATGCTTTTCATTTTAATTTTATTATTCATTTATATGTGCTGAAGATGGAACCCAGGTCCTAAGAATGTGCTTTGACACTGAGCTACACCCATACATCCAGCTGCTATATTTTTATTTTTAAAATCATGAAATATGAGTCTAAAGAAAAGCACACAACACACATTTCTCAAGCTATAAAACTTAAAAGAATAATTATTACTCAGCAATCACTGTGACCCAAGTGAGGAAGTAACAGTGAATTCAGCCCACAAGCAGGACTGGAATCTCAGCTAAGTGACTTGTTGCAAGACAAATCCCTCTGTGACCACTGTGCAGGTGTCCCACCAGGGGCGTTCCATCCTGAGCCTGAATGACAGCTGCCTTGCTTCTCCTTACTGGTTACTCGTGAAGGTGTGCACACATACACACCAGGACTTGTCACTTGCATATGAAAATTAGGACCTTTTGCCCAATGAAAAAATTCCTTTGTAAAAAAAGAACCAGCTGAGTCCTCCTTCCTTTGTGGTTCATGTCTCTGAGAATCCTACACATTGCTGTGAGGGGTTTAATCCTTATTCTTTCACTATGTAGTATTTCACTGGCTGGAATACTTCAGCATAATTTTGACATTCATTCCGCTGTGGATGAACACTGGGTGCAGGTTCTACCTAGGCTGAGAATAATAAATATACATGGTGTTGCTATGAACATTAATGTCCTGAGCAAACTTAAATCCATCCTTCTGGGGCTGGAGCAGTGGCTCGGCGGTTACGGTGCTTGCCTGGCATGTGCAAGTACTATGAGTTCAAACCCCAGCACCATGAACGCAACGAAGTCTTGGAGCAACGAAAGCCACATAAAAAACTAAAATAAAAATTGTTTCTCTCTTTCTCTCTCTCACTGTCCCTGCCTCTTAAAAAAAAAAAAATCCATCCTCCTTTCTTTCCTCTCTCCCTGCCTCCTTCATTCTGTTCTAAAACATACATAATATAAAATTAACCATCTTAAACCCTCCTTTTAAAAAGATAAGGGCAGAGGCTGGAGTGGTGGCTCAGTAGTTACAGTGCTAGCCTGGCATGCACAAGGATGGGGGTTCAAACCCCAGCACCACATACACAACTAAGTGTCAGAGAAACAAAGGCCTGATTTTCTCTCACTGCCTGTCTCTCTCTCTCTCTCTCTCTCTCTTTTGAGAGAGAGACAGAATCAATTTTTTTATTGAGTTTTTCACATGGCTTTCATTGCTCCAACACTTAGTTGTGTACATGGGTGCTGGGGTTTGAACCTGTGCTCATATGCCTGCCTAGCAAGCGCTACAGCTGCTAAGCCACCACTCCAGCTCCTCTCCTTTTTTTTAAAGAGAGAGTGACAGTGAGAGAGAACCAGTTTTATTTAGTTTTTCATTTGGTTTTTGTTGCTCTCTCTCCAACCCCCACCACCAAATAAATAAATAAATATAAAATATAAGCTGGAGGGGCTGGAACAGTGGCTCAGGAGTTGGAGCACTTGCCTGACATGCGCGAAGACCCAGGTTCAAACCTCAGCACCACATAAACAACTAAGTGTCAGAGAAACAAAGGCCAGATGAAAAAATAAATAAACTTGATTCTCTCTCTGTCTCTTCCTCTCTCTTTAAAAAATAAAATAAAATATAAGCTGGAGGGCTGGAAAGGTGGCTTTGTTGTCAAACGCTTGCCTGGCATGTGCAGGAACCTGAGTTTGAACCCCAGAACCGCATACAAAATTAAGCGTCAATAAAACTAAAACCAGATGAAAACATAAATAAAATTGATCAAATTCTCTTTCTCTCACTCTTAAAAAATAAAAAATAATATAATAAAATATAAGTTAATGTAAGTAGGCCTCAAAAATTGAAATAGTTACGTTTTCAATAGTGTCCAAATGATTGTTTAAAATAAAAACGAGCAGGGTTTAGAGTGGGAACTCAAAGGTTCCGGCGCTTGCCTGGCATGTGCAAGGACCCCAGCCCATATACACAGCTAAGTGGTAAAAGAAGAAGAAAAGCAATCAACCCTCTTTAAAAAAAAATTAATAAAATTACAAGGAGGTATTGTGTGCATGGCGAATATGTAAGAACGAATCCCATCATGTACAACTACAAAGCACCGATTAAAAAAAAATGGTGAGGGGCTGGGGATTTCGCTCAGCGGCAGAGCGCTTGCCTAGCATGCGCAAGGCCCCAAGTTCGGTCCTCAGCCGTGGGAAAAAAAAATGGTGAAAAAACAAATAAGTAAAAATCAGGGCTGCTGGGTGTAGCTCAGTAACAGATCGCTTGCCTAGCTTGAGCAAAATCCTGCATTCCACCGCGAGCAAACACTGAAAATAGTTTAAAATTTAAAAGCTATTACATGCTACTTTAATAAACATCTGCTTAAATAAAGCTTAAAAGTTAACCTTGCCGGGCCCAGGCCCCAACGTACCTCGCGCTCAGGCAGCACCGTGAACAGCCTGGCTGCCCGCGAGGACCCCGCACAGCCAAGATGGCGGCGTCCGTGCAGCCGGCGCGCAGCCTGCTTCGGCTGTCGGTGACCCTAGGCCCGGGCTCCCGCAGTTACCGGGCGCCACCGCCCCCGCGCCGCTCGCCGGGGCCCTGGTGGCCAGACCCGGAGCACCCGCTGACCCCGCGCTGGCAGCTGACCCCGCGCTACGCAGCCAAGCAGTTCGCGCGACACGGCGCCGCCTCTGGGGTGGCCCCCGGTTCGCTGTGGCCGTCCCCGGAACAGTTGCGTGAATTGGAGGCCGAGGAGAAAGAATGGTACCCGAGCCTGGCGACCATGCAAGAGTCATTGCGTGCGCAGCAGCTGGCTGAGGAGCAGAAGCGTCAGGCCAGGTGCGTGTGTAGGAAGGCTAGGGACAACCCTCAGTGCCCCGCCGCTCAGTGGGTAAAAGTCCCCAAACTGGGCCCGCTCAGTCGGGGTGTGCAGCAGGGTCTGCAAGTCGTGGACTTGCCCATTTAGCTGCAAAACACTGATGGGCAACAAATCTGCAGATCTTTACTGAGCGCGTACTGTGTGCAAGGACCGGTCCTAGGCGCTAAGGATGCAGCAGGGAAGAAAATAGACAAGATAGTTTTAGATGGCAACAGAGCACCATTAGGAAGATAAAACGGTGGAGTGCACGGTGGTTTGGGAAGCCTTCCGTATCTCTGAGGTGATGTTTAAACAGAGCCCTGCATGATCAGGCAGTTATGGAGAGATTTCAGGTGAACCAGCAACTGGTGCAAAGGTCCTGAGATTGAATCGTGCCTTAACAGCCAGGAGCCCACTGTGGCTTAGAGCGTAAGCGAGGTAGGGACTTCAATTCCAGGCCTGGAATCCAGGACAGAAGTAGAATTTGGAAGCAGATCTGAAGAATTAGATTTTAGGGAAGAATGGAGGTTTAAGACCAGGTGCATCTGGATGATGCTACTTCCTGGGGGAAGGGGCCAGGTCAAATGTTCCTGGTGTTTAAGCTTCTTGTCCTTCCAACAGCCTTAAGAAGAGAAGATTACTCTCATTTTAGAGATGAGGAAAGGGGCCTGATAAAGTCAGATGTCCAGTCACATTGGTGGTTAACAGTGGAGCTGGCGGTGGCCCAGTGGTTACAGCGCATGCCTGGCATTCGCGAGGACCTGGGTTCAAACCCCAGCACCACATATACAACTGAGTGTCGGAGCAATGAAAACTACATGAAAAACAAAATAAAATTCTCACTTTCCCTCTCTTAAAAAAAAAAATAGTGGAGCTGGGTCTGGGTCTCTGCCTCTCCCCCTTGGATAACTCTAGCACAGGGGTTTAATTCTTCCAGCTTCACTTTCCTAATTCTTTAAATGGGGCTTTGATGGGTAGCTGCTAACTCACAAAATTGAAGGGAAATTTCCAATCTTTTTTTTGCCTTCACATCTGTGCCTAGAATTGGACCTGGCATGCAGTAGGTGCTCAATGAAATCTGGAATGAAGGAGTGAAGTTATCTGTGGGAATGGCATTTGGATGGCTCAGTAGACAGTTCAATGAAATGTTGGGCTGACTTGGCATCAGCCCCTGGGGATTTTTGGAGCTCAGCCCACCCTTGTGCTCAAGTTCACGCTCAAGTTACAGACCTTCATAGCTGTCTCTTCGCTTGTCAAGTACTTTTCCCGACAGCTAATGGCAACTTTGTAGTCTTCTCATGTTTTTCATCTCAGTGGAGGAGTTGGGAGAGGTGGGCAGTGGGCGGGGGCCTGTGGCTGGGTTCTGCTCTGGCAGTGTCCCTGCCCTCACTCCCCTCCCTCCTTCCCCTGCAGGGAGCAGCACATTGCAGAGTGCATGGCCAAGATGCCACAGATGATTGAGAACTGGAGACAGCAGCAGCGGCAGCGCTGGGAGAAGGTGCAGGCAGACAAGGAGAGGAGGGCCCGGCTGCAAGCTGAGGCCCAAGAGCGCCTAGGCTACCACGTGGACCCAAGAAGCACCCGTTTCCAGGAGCTGGTACAAGACCTAGAGAAGCAGCAGCGCAAGCGCCTCAAGGAGGAAAAGCAAAGACAGAAGAAAGAGGCAAGAAATGCTGCAATGGCTGCTGCAGCTCAAGACCCAATAACCTCTGGGGCACCCAGCTCCTGAGCTGTCCTTTCCCAATAAAGCCTGCTGCCTAACAGACCCTGGGCCCCAAAAGGGCTATGTCCTCTCTCTCAAGTTGCCTCCCTGGGTCCCTTGGTTCCTTCCCCAACACCTGGGGTGGGGATTCCCACACCTGGCTCTGTTCACACTGGGATGCTAGGCCACAATGAGTAGTAGGGACTTCAGAGGGAAAGAAAGGGGGATGTGATGGGCAAATAATGGAGGAGCAGATGGCAGCAGAGAAGAAGGCTTCTGTTTACCAACATTAATCTCCAGTAATTAGCCAATTACCAGGGGGGAAGTATAGCCAAAACAGACTGCAATGATGGTAGTAGGGGGCAGGGAGACGCAGCCCTTCCAAGGCTGAGCTGGGGCCAGTGCCCAAGGCCTGGGAATGAGACAGCTTCAAGGGGGAGGAGACACTGGGGCCCCATCTGCAGGGGCTCACAGGCCTCCCTCCCCCTTCTCGGTATTTCTGCTTCTCCTGTGCCCAGCTAGATCCCAAACCCAGGCAAGCAGGCCTGGGAGGCCCCAGCAGGCAAGGACCATTGTTAGGGCTGGTTTTTAAAACTTTATTCACTTCAAAACCTTTATCAGAGACACGGTTTTGTTTTTGAGGTGGGGGTGGCCTTGGCCTCCAGAGCTGTTAGCTCTTCTGCAGGCTAGTGGCCAAAGCCAGACTGGGGAGGGGGCCTTGGGCCTCTTGGGGCTCACCCCAGATGGAAAAGATTTGGGCCACTCCAATGGAGGATCAAAGTTTAGGGCTCCAGCTTCCCCTCATCCTGGAAGAGGGAGGGGTGGGAGGGTCCTCAGGGGCACTTGGGGGGATGTGGAAGCAAGCAGCCGCCTCTCCATCTGGCTGCAGGGAGCTGGGACAGAGGCCAAGAGGGGCCCATCTGTCGCCTCCTGGTCCTGCCAGCAACTTTTGAGCAGGCTGGGCAGAGGAGGATGGGGGACAGCTGTCTGGCCTGGGTCTTCTCAGACCAAGATGGGAATAGGGGACACTTTAGTAGGAGGGTGGGAAGCTGGGCTTTTTTCTTTTTCTTTCTTTCTTTTCTTTTTCTTTCTTTTTTTTTTTTTTTTTTTGGTAAAGTTTTTGATTTTTTTCCACTTCTTAAATAAACATGAATATATATATATTTTTTTCTTTTATAAAACTTTTGTGGAGGTGGGGTGGGGTGGGGACGGTGGGCGGCCTGGCCTCCCAGCATCACTCGTCATCAAAGTTCTGACTCAGGAGAAAGTTGGCAGCCAAGTTCTCGTTTTTTTCACATGCGAAGTAGGCCTGGATCACCAGACTCTCTGGGAAGCCCAGGGCCTTCAACTGTGGGAAGATGGGCAGGGGTGAGGGGGGTGTGTGTGGGGGGGAAAGGGCTACCCACCAGTAGGGTCACCCCCCAGCCAGGCCTCTTACCCTCTCTATAGCTTCTTTCTCCTGCGGCGTCACCTGGATATAGTTCATCTGTGGGGCCTCCTCGCCTATGGCGCCCACCTCCCCCTCCACGTCTGAGATGTCTGCCAGTTCACCAGGGGGTTCATTCAACATCTGGATGAACTGCTCCTGGTGTCTGCTGATTTGCTGTAGCAGAAGGCAGAGAAGAGATGCTGATCCATGGCCCTTGTCCCCTCTCCCCAGTTCCCCAACATAGCTTTTGTTTTCCCACTCATTCAGCAAACATTCAGAGGTTTTCTGTTCTGGCCAAACATAACAATGTAATAGAAGCAGCCCAGTCCTGGTGGGACTGATGTGCCCAGAGATGAGCTGTAAGCAACCAAATAAAAGGACCAGAGACAATGGCAGACATGCAGCTAACTGAAGGAGCCAGGCACGGTAGTACAAGCCTATAACCCCAACTACTTGGGAGTCGAAAGCAAAATAACTAAGTTTAAAGCCAGCCTTGGCAACTTAGACCCTATCTCAAAATAGAAATGGCTGGGAAAGGCCAGGTGTGGTGGTGGTGCAGTAGGATGAGGCAGGAGGATTGCAATATCAAAGCCAGTCTTGGGGCTGGAGCAGTTGCTAAGTGGTTAGGGCGCTTGACTGGAATGTGAGAAGATACGGGCTCAAATCCCAGGACCATGTACACAACAAACTGTCAGAGCAACAAAAGCCACATGAAAAACTAAATAAAACTGATTCTTTCTCTCTCACACTGTCCCTCTCTCTTAAAAAAAAGAAAAAAAAATCCGGACTAGGAATGTTGCTCTATGATTAAGTGCTCCTTGATTCCATCCCTGGTACAAACAAAAAAAAAAGTAAAGTGTACCGGAGTTCAATCCCCAGTACTGCCCCCTCACCAAAAAAAGCCAATGAGGGCCACGTAGAAGGGGCCTGTCCTTTGCACCATAGGAAGGAGGAAGAGTTCCTCTGGACAGAGCAAGTAGCAAATACAAAAGCTCTGGGGTAGACCCATTGGGGGAAATCTCAGAAAAACAATACTCACACAGGACACACAGCAAGCAGATAAGAAAGGGAAGGGGGAAGAAGCAAGAGATGAAATTATAGAGAAAGGTTGGGGCCAGACACCTTCTTCTAAAAAATGTGGAGTCCTGGTGATGACAGTTAAATAGGGAAGCGATCTGAGAACCCCTTTTTTCAGTGCTGGGAATCCAACCCACGACCTGAAACCTGCTAGGCAAGTGTATCACTGTGGTACATTGAGCTCCTATACCTTTTAAATTAATTTCATCTGAGTACTGAGAATCTGGAGCTTCTGATGCAACTCTAATGTTGTGTACATCTGACAATTTCCACATCTAGGAAAAAAAGTGCTTTTCCAGAATTGGGCTTTTGGTAAACAATGCACCAGGAGAACTGTGTAGAATTAAGATGCTTAGAAGGTGAGAGTGGTGGTGCATGCCTGTGATCCCGGTGACTCAGGAGGTGAGGCAGAAGGATTGCAAGACTGGAGTTGACCTCAACAACTTAGCAAGATCTTAATTTAAAAAATAAAAAGGACTGGGGATGTATCAGTGGCAGAGTGTCCCGTCTTCAATTCCCAATACCTTTAAAAAAAACAAAAACAAAAAAACAGAAAACCAGGCCTCAAAGGAAGCTGTCAAGGTATCAGGAAGATGAGATGGCCAAGCAGAAGGAAGAGGCTGGGCTTAGTGGAGAGTAGGCTCCCAGGAGACAAGAAGGTCTATACTAAACTACCTAAAGTCTAAAAAGTACTTTCACAGAGATGTGAAATCTGCAATGGATGAAAGTAGTAATCGGAGAGGTCTGGGTTGGTTATATAGGTTCAAGGATTACCAAGACCCAAGGATGGTAACAGGAGGACTGAGCACAGATGAAGAATGGAAGATCCAACACAAAGGATTGAGAAGTGTGGAGAGGAGCAGCAGACAGCCTGTCCTGGGCCAGGAAAGGCAGGTGCTTCCCAGACGACCCAGAGAAACCTGCCACACTCCAGGCCAGACACTGGGCCCAGGACACAGATACATATCCACCAGCTGCATGACTCCAGCATACAGGCTGCTCTAAGCTTCCTGTGTCTTCTTCAGTGGGATGGAAGGGGTAATGTGGATGCCCCACACCTCATAGTGCAGTCAGGAGGATTACAGGCAACTAGATGCCTCAACAGATCCTACAGAGAAGGGGTGGGGCCTACACTGAGCCCGGCTTTCTAGACAGATAGCAACTTTTTCAAATCACAAGTTGCGGTACCCTCAGGGAAAGGGAAATGGTACCTGCTGTGGCTCCCTCCACCCCTGGGGCCACACCTGCAAAAGTTGAGGGTTCTCCTGGCCCAGCTGCTGCAGCAGAGCAGGCAACAACGCTGGATTCTGCTGAATCACCTGCCTCATGTTCTGGAACTGGGGCTGGTCCCGCAGGAACTCCAGTGGGTTCTCTCCTGCTGACAGCAGGAGACAGTGCAGTCAGATACCACACAGGACTCCCAGGTGCCTGGACAGCCCATAACCCAGATGCACACTTCCCAGTCCACTCACCTGCTTCTGTGGCTGGCTGCTCAGATACCTGGCTCTCCTGAACAGAACCGTGTTCTGGCTCGGGGCTCCCCGGAATTCCCTATCAGGGATCCAGTTTAGTTCTCACGCACAGACCACCCGCTGCCTCCCTCCTGTGATGCCCAGCCCTAGCAGGACAGGTGAGGTCCTGGCCCTGCTCTCCATGAGCCTACCAACCACTTGTGCCCAGCTTCCTGGGGAGTATTCTTCTGTGACTAAAACCACTACCCAGAGGCTGTTGGGACAGGATTGGGTGCCCTGACTGATGATTTAGGCAATGAGGCCCATGGACTCCTGTGAGGCCTCCTGAGAAGGTGGGCGGGGGCCACCTCACCGTGAGCAGATACTCCACGGCTCGGTGGGGGTTGTTGTAGCTGGCTCTCAGTGCAGCCACGACCCGTTCCCGCTCATAGCCCATGGACATGATCTCCGTCAACATCGTCTCATACTCAGAGCCGGTTACTGTGGAAGGAGCAGCAGGACCTGGGTCACCAAGGACAGGGGAGAGCAGATCCCAGGCCCTCCCACAAGGCCCAGCTGATGGCTAGGGCACCCAGTGCCTCTGCCCTGAGGACCACCCACCCACCTAGCGTGGATGCCGCGTCTTCCTCTCGCCCGCTGCTACCTGAAGAGGGAACAGAGCTGCAAATTCAAGAGAGAGAAATCGGACCCTGGCTTCTGGTGGCTTGCCCTCCCCCAAGGTGCATGGGATCACATATGTAGCGCTGGAAAGTGCCTGGAGAACAGGGCCCAAGGTGGGGCTGCTGCCCCTGCCTTACCCTGACATGGACTCTGGGGATGTCGTTGGGGCTGACTCCTCCGATGGGCTCTTGTCCTCTCTGGTGGTAGGTGGGGGATGAGACATGCCTGAGGCAGGAGCTGGTGGGAAGGGTGTGGAGGACTCTGGAGCAGCAGTGGGTGAGACTTCTGAGGGCGCTGAGGTACCCTGACCAGCTTTGGCCTGAAGCAGAAAGAAAAAAAGAAAAGCCGTCAGCATCTGTATCAAGTCCTAACATCCTGCCCCATCTTTGCCCCGCCCTGTTCATTGGCTAATCTCTCCTGGGCACACAAGCTCTTCAGCCAGCTCCCTAGCTAATCCACCCACCTTGGTCACCATGACAACCACAAAGTTCTTCTCATCAATGCGATAATCCCTGATGGGGACATCATCACTCAGGATCTTGCCCGCATAGATGAGTTTCTGTCCAGCCACTGGAAAAGCATCACGACCCTTCTCGGCTTCTATTTTCTCCTTAAGCACCTTCACCTGAAGAAGTAGACATTGCAAACTGAGATTCTTTCCTCCCTCTTTTTTTTTTCTTTTTTAAAGAGAGAACAGTGAGAGAGAGGGAGAGAGAGATAGGGAATCAATTTTTATTGAGTTTTTCACATGACTTTCGTTGCTCTGACACTCAGTTGTATATGTGGGTGCTGGGGTTTGAACCTGTGTACTCGTGCATGCCAGACAAGTGCCGTAACCACCAAGCCACCACTCCAGCCCTTCTTCCCCCCTTTTTTTAAAAGAAAAAAAAAAAAGAGAAGAATCAATCAATTTTATTCAGTTCTTCATCCGGCTTTTCTTGATACTAGTTGTGCATGTGGTGCTGGGGTTCGAATCCAGGTCCTCATGCATGCCAGGCAAGCAAGGTGGTGCTGAGCTATGGCTCCAACCTTTTACTAAGTAAAACTGATTCTCTGTCTCTCTTTATAAAAAAAGAGAGAGGAAGGGGGAGAGAAATAATTTTATTTAGTTTCCCTTCCGATTGAGGGAGAAAATTTAAGCCCTGAAGGGCAGAGAGGCTTCATAATCAAACATACTAACATCTGAATTCTCCCCGTCACCCAATCAATTAACACTTACTGAATACGTCTTACATGCTGGGCGCTACTTTAGACACTGATGCTGTTTTAAACAGAAACCACAGCAGGAAACAAAACACAACAGTCTCCTGGCAAGGACTTTAGGGGATCCCATTCCACACTGCAGATGTTCCACAACAACAGTGGTCACGTTTTGCTGAAGGCACTTCAAGTTGTTACAGGAAATAGTAAACGTATATGTATTGCCCTTTTTAAGCTTCCAAAATAACTGTATGAATTAGAAACACTGGCATCTTTATATTTGAAAAGACGGAGGCACAGAGAAATAAGTAACTTTCCCAAAGTCAAAATACTTAAGATGATCACAAAAAGAAAAATAAATCTTTTTCTTTCACTACAAAAAACGTACACGTGTTGGGGGTGTAGCTCAGCAGGATAGTGCTTGTCTAGCATGCACCAAGGCCTGGGTTCCATCTCCACCACCACCAAAAACAAGTGAACTTCAGTGTCTCCATCACGACGTTAGTGGTGCAAAAATGGGTCCAAAACACAATCTGACACTTAAGCTATTAAAATGAAAGTAAACAGCCAACACACACAGACCACCGAAACTGTTGAGACCATTTATTATCACTGTCACCAGTCGGCAGCTCTTGTCATTACTGACATATCTCTCACCGTTGACCCAAGCAAACACCTGCAAAGCTGGGAGCGCGGAGCCCCAGCCGGAGCCCCAACCGGGACACTGCGGCGGGACTGGGAATCCGAGCCTCTCCGCTCCCGCCCCCCCGCGAGGGCGCTGACATTGGAGCCGGGGCCAGACGGGCGCCCGGGGGGTGGGGCCTAGCCCTGAGCGCGGCTTAGGAGCAGAGTCCAAGCCGCCTGGGCCTGGGCCTGGGCCGACGCCAGCGCGGGGTCCTGAAATCCGACAGGTGGGGGCGCGGGTGGGCGAGGGTGGGCAAGGCCGGGCCCGCGCCGCCCTCCCCGCCCCTCCCGTTGGGATCCCAGCCTCCCCGCCCCCACCCTACCCCCGGCACCCGTCGCTCCCGCCCCCGGGCTCCGGCCCGGCCCGCACCGTCTCGTCAGGCTCCATGCGGATCTTGAAGGTCTGCTGCTGCAGCGTTTTAAGCGTGATGGTGACGGCCATGGCGGGGCCCGAGCGACGCGGCGGCCCCGGAATCCTCACACAACATGCAACTCACGCCGCCGCCATCTTAGCGCCCAGCAGAGCCGCGCGCCAAGCGCTTCCGGGGCACAAGATGCGCGCGCTGACCACCCGCGCACGTGACCTGCGCCCGCGCCTGGTCCCTCTTGGGCATGCGCACGAGCGCGCACTTGGACCAGGCATGCGCAGATTAAACGCTACCTTGAACGAGGTATTTTGCTCAGTGCAGTCACCCGTCCAGCGACTTCCTCAGTGACGACAGGCCCGTTAGCGGTGACGTCATGTGGCCGCAAAATGGCTCCGGTGTTCCCAATTTCACCCCAAATGTTTGATGCTACTTAAGCTTTTCATGTACTCTTGTACTTTTTTTTGTTGTTGTTACTAGGGATTTATTCCAGGGTTGCTTTACCACTGAGCCATATCCTCAGCCCTTTTTTTAAAATTTTGAGAGCATCTAAATTGCCCTGGGCCTCACTAATGTGCTGAGGCTGGCCTTGAACCTGCGATCCTCCTGCTTCAGCGCCAGGAGTTATTTGTAATTTTCCCCTAAGAATCTTTGTTCATACTCTTGCTATTACAAGTGAGTTTTTCAAGTCCAGCCACTCTAGCAGGAACCCTGTAAAGCCATGAGAATGAAGTCCTCGTGTTGTAAGGTTCCTGAAATCACCAGTAGAAAAAAAAATTGTGAATAAGCGCATCAGACACTTTGTGTCTACTAACTTTTCGAGGGAGATCAGACTTTTGGAATGAACCTGGTTTTAATTCCTGAGTTCACCACCTCTGCTACCCACTCCTCCTCCTCCAGCCACTTTGTTCACTCCACCATCCCAAGTGTGACCGCATTAGGTATTTGATAAAAATGTCAACTTTCAAGTCCTCCCTTTACTGAACACAATTCTTCCTTTCATAAATTTTCTTTGGATGCACCCATCCTGGAGGATTCCAAAGAGAAGGCTAGAAGGTACCATAGGATCCCAGAGGGAATGGAAGCATGAAAGAGGTCAGTCCAAGAATAGGAGCATGTAAAAGGCTGAGTGCCAAAGTTGCAAGGATGCTTTTAGGGGACTACCAGCCAACCAGTAGGTGGAATATGGCAGCAGCTGCTAGGGGCAGAGAGGCCAGAGGTGTGGTAACATCCCAATGTCCTCATCTGCCCATCACCTGCCTCCAGACCTACTTCTTCCAAATATTCCAGTGAAGCAAAGCAGCGGGCAGTTGTCACCTAGCACCTTGTCCACGTCCAACTCCCGCTACTGCTTCCAACGGCACTCCAAGCATA
>PVKS010021173.1:0-35739 GCA_004027875.1 Aplodontia rufa | reverse complement strand
CTAGAATACATCGGGGAAGCAGTAGGTGAGACGGCTAAGCTAACGATAACTTCAAATTGTATGACTCTCAGAGTAATAGGGGGCTGGCTCCCTAGGATACTTGGAGGCGTAAGGAGGGGAATGGGGAGGGGGGAAGGGTGTATGAAGAACTCATAGGAGACTGGAGAGTGGGAATATGGGGGAACCATCCCAGAAGCCGATGTCATTCCTCCACGAGATACCCATTTAATGCATGAGTTCTTCTGGGGGAAACTGCAACAGGGGAAACCCAAGGTGGTCATCCATGTTTCAGCATTACCCCTGGATAACAAAGTATATATACATTGGTTACTGATGGTTTGATAATGTTTCCCCCTCAATTGTATCTCTATGTACTTCTAATAAAAAAAAATAAAAATAAAACATCTCATTTGAAACTTCTGTCGGTTGATGAACCTTGAACTCACGGCCACCAGCCCTAGGACATTTGCATCAGCAAAGTCTGTGCAACACACCTGTTGTGCAAGGGGCACACCTCATCTGTCCTCCTTGTGCTTAGGGACACTAGATGGCACCTCAGTGCTGAAGTGGGGGACATTTAAATAAAAACATCACCAAATAGAGGCACAAAGGGGCAAAACACGTAGCACAGAACAGACTCGGAAAGGATATTAGTTCACGATGTTAGAATCGGGGAAGCAGAGCCTGCCTCCATCTCAGCTGGGACCCTGAGTCCCGGCTTTGCTGCTCTGCGCAGGCCCGAATGACCACCTGCACCCCTCAGGACTGATTTGGGGTTTAGCAACAAATTTTAGCAAGTAGGCGAATTTGCAAACCCGGATTCTGCGAAGGGTGATGATCAACCTTTTCTGCAACTTGGGTTCCTCCTGTCCCTAATACTTGTTTTGTGACAGTGGACCTCTCTCAGGAGCAGGCTTGTCCTGGGTTCATTCTGCCTTGGCAGAGCCATGGAGAGAACACCAGGAACTCAATTTTCCTCTCCTCTGAAAAGAGTATTTCTACATTTGAGTGATCTTCAATCCTAGGTCTTCACTCTTCAATTTTCTCTCTAATGAGAAAAGCAATAAAAAGAGACCAAAGTTCACTTCTGACACCTGTGTTCAAGAGAGAGAGCCAGGATATTGGTCCCCAATCTCTGGCCGGGCCATTGCTCCCTGCTGCAGGGCAGAGAGAGCCCTCCTGCCAGCACCTCCCACCCCCTAGGCCTCCCCACTCCCACCCAAGTGGGGAGGGTGGCTGCAGCCCAGAATCCTCTATACAGCCCAGCACCCCTTCCTCCTGGGACCTCCCTCTGCTAATTCCTCAAAGCAAAATCAGCTACAAAAATCTGTGCAGTCCAGTGCAAAAAAAGAAGGGTCAGCTTGGGGGTCCAGCCTGTGTGTGGGGTGACACTATGAGGCGCTCGGGATTGTGTCTGCAGTTCACAAATGAGAGTTGAGAAATTGTACCCCCAAACCCTGGGGGAGCTAGGATTCCCACAAGGCCGGGGGGCTGGGGGCTCCAGCCCTGCCTCTGTGACCAAGCTCACGATTGCCCTGTCACACAGTGCTCCCCAGAATGATCAACAGCGAGGGACAGCAGCCCCCAGCCTTGGTGGGGTTGCTTTCTGAATGCTGAGAATCCAGGATTTATTTTATACATTATTCGTTATTTCATGCAACACATATTTATGGAACACCTTATGAGGAGCAGTGGGGAGGCAGAACAGGGCGGTCCCCGGAAGTGGAGGGCTTCCCAGCTGGGAGTGGGGATGGACACCAAAGAAATGATAGGCACATGAAGGCACCGCCCTTGCACCTGGACGTAGTGACGTCACGACGCGACTGCGGATATGCAACCGGGACCAACCTGGGGTGTGGGGTCAGCGGTGGGGGGACCGGAGCCAAGGGTGTTAGGACCACACACTGCAATACAGCAAAACTTTCGCTTACGTCACAGCTGCGTTGTGGCCACCTGGGTCGTGGGATCCTCTTCATTCTTTCATGTGTTTATTTCTGCTAGAAGCGAGGCTGTGGGGTGATAAAGTGGAGACAAGGAGAACATTGGCTCTGAAAGGGGACAGAGAAATTGGGCTGTAGCCTGCAAGCACAGTAAGTTGGCTTTGGTTTTGGTTTTGTTCAATTTATGGTCTCTATTGTGACACGGCAACAGGGCGCGACTGGCAGCGTGGGACACCGCACTGGGAAAGGCTCCCTCTGCTGAGCAACAAGGACCCTGGGGGAGCCAGTAGGAGGACAGGGTCCATGGCTACTGTGACAACACTCTTGCCACTCTTGTCCCCAGGCCCCCAATGACCCTTTCAAAGTAGTGGCCCTCAACAGCAGCATTTGGGGATTTGTTGCAGGTGCAATGATTGTGTTCAGCATTTTGTGGCAGAGCCAAAATCACAGGTGCCTGGGAGGGAAAGGGGGGTTATAAATGCGGGAGGGTATACTATGCACCCCCGAGATGCCGAACCGTACCCATGCAGGCATTTAAAACTGGAAAAAAATACATAAAATATGTATATAAATATGAATATACATGTGTGTACATGTGTGTGTGTATATATATATGCAATGGGGGTGGCAGGGATCCGTGGAGAAAAGAGACCAGAGATAGCGAGGCAGAGGGGAAGTGCTGGGGAAGGAATGGGACCAAATTATATCGCCATAACTGGTGCATGTGTGAATGTGTGACCAATCCCTTCAACATGTGAAACTACAATGCACCTATAAACTTAATCACAGGTATACCATGTTCATAGATTGGAAAATTCTGTTATTAAGATTCTTATTCTATGCATACTGAGCTTAGGTTTAATGCAGTCCTAATCAGAATCCTATAAACTTAATCACAGGTGCCACAGATTCTGGGGCTGCCCCACACCATGACAAACTCTCCTGCAACCTAGCCGCCTTTCCAATGTTCTGCAGAGCACTAGAGGGACACACAGCCTGTTGGCCAACAATTACCTAGAACCCGTCTCTGTTTCCCATATAAAACCAAAGTTTCTTTTGGGCAGAGCTATGGAGAGTGATTCATAGAGAAGTCTCTCCAAAGCAATGTTCAGTCTTCCTTTCCTTTGAGTGACAGTGGCCTTCCTAGAACTCCAGTATCAAGCCTGCTGGATCTGGTGTCACCACGTGCATGACCTTGATGTGCCACAGGTGTCTGTAAGCACACACGAGATTTAAAAGCAAAGAAGTGGTATTAAACCTAAATAGTTTTGTTGAGTTTGCTTCCTGCAAGTTCATTAGATCTTCTAGTTAAAATGAGCTGTGTATATGAAAAGGGAGACTTTAGATAGTTTAGAAAATATTCTGTTTAGGTTTCATAATGAAGACATGGAAGGTGGGTGTGGAATTTAAGGAGACAGTCAGACTTTTTTTTTTAAGGCCAACCCTACACTTGTATGGCCTAGAGAGCAAGCATTTCCTTAAATTTTATGCCTTACAGACCTCTTGGCCTTTATTTGTCTTTGTGCGTACAGCGAGTCAGAACAGCTCTGTGGAGGAATCTCACAATAGGCTTCCATCCACAACACTGCCTGGGATACTGTGTGACTCCATGCGTCCAAGGGTGGACACAGGGTCCAGCCTGTCTTACTAAGAAGTCAGTTTACTAAGATGGCAGGATATGAGGTCAATGTATGCAAACCAATTGCTCATCTCTATTCTATCAATAATCAATTGGAAAATGAAATTTTTACAAACTTACAATGGCATCAAGAATGGGAAATGATTAGGGGTAAATTTTTTATTAAATGTCAGTGCCTACACACTAAAAACTGTGAGGCACTTCTGAAAGAAATTAAAGAAGATCAAAATAAATGGAGAGGTATACCATGTTCATAGATTGGAAAATTCTGTTATTAAGATTCTTATTCTATGCATACTGAGCTTAGGTTTAATGCAGTCCTAATCAGAATCCTAGAAGACTCTTATAAATTTTATCAGGTGATTCTAAAATTTTTACAGAAACATAAAGAATAGCAAAAACGATTTCAAAAAATGAGCATATTTGAAAAATGCATTTGATATGAATATGACATTTTAATGACAAGATGTACTATAAAGCTACAGTGATTGACAGGTGATATTAGTGTACTTCAGTGCTGAAAGGATAGACTATTCAATAAAGTACAGGACCGGTTTTACATCCATATGGAAATGACCCTTTCATCTCACATTGTACACAAAAATGAACTTGAAATGAATTTCAGACCCTAAAACTTCAAACTAACACTTCTATAGAGAAAAAGCAGAAAATTTTCACAACCCTGGGTGGGAAACCAAAGCTATGAGTTAATAGAAATTTTATTAATTTAACTTTGAAGAAATTTAAATTTTCCATTCTTCAAAAGAGTGTTAAAAAATATAAAAATGAGGGCCATTCTTGTTGCTGCGGCACCACCTGGGGGTGCCCACTGCCTGGGAGGCAGAAGGGGCTCAGTGGCCACAGTGCACCCAGAGGGCCACCGTGAAAAGTCGCCTTCCATATGGTGGATCTTACAGATCAGACTGCTTTATTCTGCATATCATGGCAACCAAACAGGAAGTACACTTAATTTTTTCATCTCTGTACATAGTCGTGACTACTTAAAAAAAGAATTTTTAAGCTACAACAGAATTCATTTTGTTACCTTTTATGGAAATTCTGATTGTTTTTAATTTTTTAAAATTTTTTATTTTTTTAAGAGAGAACATTGAGAGAGAGAGAGAGACAGAATCAATTTTTATTTAGTTTTTCACGTGGACTTTGTTGCTCTGACACTTAGCTGTGCACGTGGGTGCTGGGGTTTGAACGCACGTACTTGCCCATGCTGGGCAAGTGCCATAACCACCGAGCCACCGCTCCAGCCCTGTTTTTAATTTTTTTAAGAGAGAGGGAGAGAAAGAGAGAATCGATTTTCTTAGATTTTCATCTGGTTTTTGTTTGTCCAACACCTAGTTGTGTATGTGGTGCTGGGGTTCAATCCCAAGTCTTTGCAAATGCCAGGCAAGCTCTGTAACTACCGAGCCACTGCTCCAGCCCCTTGTTTTAATTTTTGATGACTTTTTACTAAAGGTATGAACAAACAGCTTATCTTGTTAGGCAAATACACATTGATAAGAATGTCTAGAAGAGGATCAATCCTTCCTACCTGGATGCACTGGCTACTGTTGGCCTTGCTTTGCAGTTTGGTATGTTCCTTCTGGAATGTTCCCCAAGACTGGTGGAAATGCATCTCTCTTCCTGGTGTTGTCAGAAAAAAAAAATTGTGGCAAAAAGCATTATCAAGCCCTCCTACAGGGGCAATAAAAACATGATCGAACCGGGGCAATCTGTCTGAAATGCCAAATTGCCCAACGAAAGCAAGAATTACAAGAAATGAGTGAGAAGGTGAGATCATTACAAGAGAGAAAGAATCCAGGGGCTGATGGCACAGAGACCAAGCACCTGGTGATCTCTTAGAATTTTTTCATTCCAGGGCTGAAGTGGTGTCTCGGTGGTTACGGTGCTTGCCCGGCATGCACAAGTATGCGGGTTCAAACCCCAGCAACCCACGTATGCAACTAAGTGTCAAAGCAACTTAAGCCATGTGAAAAACTCAATAAAAATTGATTCTCTCTGTCTTTCTCTCTTTCTCTCTCTGTCCTTCTCTCTTAAAAAAAAAAAAAAGAATTTCTTCATTCCCATATCGACAAAGCTGATGTTAGCAAAGAAGCCAAACTACCCAGCGAGTGCGGGGTCGTTGCCTTCGAAAGTTCTACTTTAATGAAAGTATTTCAGGTGGAAATGGGTCCCACTTGTCATCCTGAAGAAAAGCCCGTTAGAAAAGACAAATGGGATGAACTGGTAGAAGATGCTGAAGCTGGCCCAGAGGTCATTCATAATCCTGATAAAGATGATCAACAGGAAGATGAAGAGGGTCTCCCAGGAGCAAAACTTGCATTTAGTGAAAATGACTACGTAGAAGGTGATTATCGCACCAGGAGAGATTAGGGGACACAGGATGCCCTGGGTTTTAAGGAAGCCGACCCTTTGGGATATAGACATGGACCCTCTTCCACCCTTTTGGACCTCTTGTGAAACTGAAGAGTGAGATGATTCAATTGTCAGGATCATTGTGCCACTTGCTGAAAGAACTGAAGCATTTGCACTGTTTGTGAAGAACTTCAGGGACATTTGTATTCATCAGGACAAGAGGATTCATCTCACAGTGGTGTATTTTGGTTAAAAAAAAAAATCTGTCTAAAGTCAAGTCCCGGGGCTGGAGCGGTGGCTCAGTGGTTATGGTGCTTGCCTGGCGTGCGCGAGTACGCGAGTTCAAACCCCAGCACCACATACACGATGAGTGTCTGAGGAATGAAAGTCACAAAAAAAAAACTAAACAAAAATTGCTACTCTCTTTCTCTCTCTCACTGTCCCCTCTTTCTTTAAAAAAATAAATAAAATAAAGTCAAATCTCTCCTAGAGTCTGTCCCAAGCGAGTCTAATTTTCACAATTACACCTTGGTTGTGTTGAGTGAAGAATCATCGCACATGAGGACTCAGCGCGGGTGCCTGAGCTTGGGAGGGCTTGATGTTTTTCTGTGATGCCGACATATTTTTCTCAGCCAGATTCGCTAAGAGCTGTCAATTAAATGCTGAGCCAGGGAGAAAGGTTTTCTGCCCTGTGGCGTTCTGTCTTCACAATCCCACCATCATTCATGCCAACCAGGATGCGCCATGCCCCGAGGAACAGCGGCTGGTTCACAAAAGGACGCTGGTATTGAGCGAGACGTTGGCTTTGGAATGACTTGTCAATATCGATCGGATTTTCTGACCGTTGGTAGATTTGACATGGAAGTAAAGGGCTGGGGAGGAGAAGATGTTCATCTTTATTGAAAATACTTGCATGGGGACCTTATCGTGATTTGGGCTCCAGTTCCTGGTCTTTTCCACCTGTGGCATGATAAACGCTGTGCAGGTGAGCTACTCCTGAGCAGCACCAATGAGCACCCAGTCTAAAGCCTTGAATTAGACCTGGGAATGATGGACTTCAGGGAAGAAATAGAGACGCATTTTCATAAACAAGTATACAGAACAAACATTACTGCCTAACAGACTGAGCCACAAACCAGCACTATTTATTTAGCCTAAATTACAATTCCAGATACTGTGCCTTTTCCAGAAAAGACTTTATTTGTTATATTCTTTCTGACATCACTTTGGCAGTTCAACTTGATAGAAAAAGAAAAAACAAGTGTTTCAATGCAAGCGTGTGCTGTGAAAATACTATGGAAGAATAGACAAAAAATGAAAGTTGGTATTTGTCCCTCCTCCTGCCAAAAAAAAAAAAGGAAAGAAAATAAAAATGAAAACCATGAGCCAGGAAAAAAATATACACAATGCATGGATCTGATCAAAGACTGGTTTCTACAATATGTAAAGAACTCTTGCAAATCAATATGGAGACAACTCAAGTTTTAGACACGGGGAGAAAATTCAAATAGATATTTCACAAAAGAAGATACACTACAGATGACTAATAACTGCATAAATAGATGCTCAGCCATCAGAAAGATTTAAATTAAAACCCCAATGAGATAGCGTGGCACACTGCTAGGATGGTTAAAATTGAAAAGCCTGCCAAGTCCAAGTGTTGGTGAGGATGAGAAGCAACTGGAACTCTCACGCAATTCTGGTATAAATGCATAACTCTGCTGGCACTTTTCAAAATAAGTGGGCTTTTTTTAAAGAGAGAGGAACCATGAGAAAGAGAGAGGGGGGAGAGAAAGAATCAATTTTATTAGTTTTTCAAGTGGCTTTTGTTGCTCTGACACTTTGTTGTGTACGTGGTGCTGGGGTTTGAACCCACGTCCTCGTGCATGCCAGGCAAACGTGTAACTGTTGAGCCACTGCTCCAGCCCATAATTGGACATTTACTTATAAAGTGAAACATATTCTTACCTATGCGACCTAGCAATCACATTTCTGGGAATTCACCCAAGAGAAATGAGAACATATGTCTATGCAAAAAATACATACTCAGGGGCTGGAGTGGTGGCTCAGCGGTTACGGCACTTGCCGGGCATGCATGAGGATGCGAGTTCAAACCCCAGCACCACGTATACAACGAAGTGTCTGAGGAACAAAAGTCACATGAAAAACTAAATAAAAATTGCTTCCCTCTCTCTCTCTCTCTTTCACTGTCCCCTCATTCTATAAAAAAAAAAAATGCATACTCAGATATACATAGCAACTTCACTCTTAATAGTCCAAGTGGGGATCAATCTCACAGATATTACACTAAGCGAAAGAAACTAGACACTACAACTGCACAAAGCACAATTACACTTATATGAAATTTCAGAAAGGGGAAAACACTGATGACAGAAAACATGCAGATTCCCTTGGACCAGGAGGCAGTTGATCAAGGCAGTGGTTACAGAGGTGTATGTTTGTCAAAACCCGTTGACCTACACACTTAAAATAGATGCATCGTGACATCAAGAACGTAAAATACTTAGGGATAAAATTTTTAAAACATGTCAAGACCTGTACCCTGAAAACTGCACAGAACTTCCAAAAGAAATCAAAGAAAAGCTAAATTACATGGAGAGACATACCATGTTCATGGATTGGAAAATTCGCTATAATTTAGATGATCATTCTTCTTAAATTTAGCTTAGGTTTAATGCAATCCCAAATAATATCTCCCCAAAGTTTACTTTTTAAAGTCTTACATACTTATCATTTTTCTATAATAAGCCCAGGCACAGTGCCTGTCCGGTGTACATTAATCAACTCTAAAGTAAGAATTTGAAACACTCTCTTGGTTGTGCTGTGACTAAGCTCAAGATAAAGAGCCTTAAAAATGGCTGGAGCGGTGGCTCGGCCCTTACGGCGCTTGCCTGGCATGCACAAGTACACAGGTTCAAACCCCAGCACCACGTACACAATGGAATCTCTGAGCAACAAAGGCCACATGAAAAACTAAAATAAAATTGATTCTCTCTCTCTCTCTCTCTCTCTCACTATCCCCCTCTCTTTAAAAAAAAATTGGTAACATAAAATGCAAATATTAGTTATAATTAGTTTTTATAAGTCCAAAAAAGTGAATAAAACACAATGCTATTGTTGGAACATTCTGCCCCCTCCAAAATGCATGTCGAAGCTTAATCTGCAATGCAGCACATTAAGAAGTATGGCCCCTTGGAGGTGCTTGGTTTGGAGATGCTTCAAGAGTGTCCCACAAATGTTCATGTGTTGAAGTTTAATCCCTATGGAGAGGTATTAAAAGGGCAAAAACTTAATTTGACTGTAGTGGTTAGAGGCAGGGCCTTTGGGACGTGCTTAGGATTGAATAAGGTCAATAGGATGACTGCTGGCTTTATAAGAAGAGGGAGAGGAGCTGGAGCAGTGGCTCAGAGGTTACAGCGCTTGCCTGGCATGCTCAAGATTGCAGGTTCAAACCCCAGCACCACGTGCACAATGAAGTGTCAGAGCAACAGAGACTACGTGAAAAACTAAATAAAATTGATTCTCTCTCTCTCTCTCTCTCACTGTCCCTCTTTCTTTAAAAGAAGGAGGAAGAGGAGGTGGAGGAGGAGAAGGAGAAGGAGAAAAGGGAGACTCTCTCTGTCTCTTGTCTTGTGACATCTTCCACTGCCTTGGGACTCCACCAGCAAGAAGGCCATCACTACATGTGGGTCCTCAACCTTGGAACAGAACCGTGAGCCAAAATGGACCTCTTTTCTTAATAAAGTTAGCCTGCCTTTGGTACTTGTTACAGTAATGAATAAAGGACCGTTATGCGAGGGACACAGGCAGAGCCCTCGTGATGGGACAAGGTGCCCTTACAAAAGGGTTGAATGAAGCGAGTTCTTTCTCTTGCTCTGCTGTCACATAAGGACCCAGCTTTTGTCCCCTCCAGATCCTGCACTATTCTGCTAGCAGGGAGTAGCCCTTGCCAGACACCAACCTGTGACATATGGATCTTATACTTCTCAGCCTACAGAGCTGTGATAATTAAATTTCTGGGTTTTATAACCTTGGGTATTTTATTACGGCAGCACAAATGGACTGGGACACACATCATCAGGAACAGTGTGACCTAGAATTTACTATTAATACCTTCTCTAAGATTTGTTAAGTGGGAAGCTGGTGTTGGTGAACAGGCCTGAGGGAAAGGTTGAGTTGGAGAGTGGATGAGCTGAGTGAAGAGGAGAGGGCTGAGGAGGGGACCAGAAGAAGCCATGAAGATGCCAGGTGCAGAAGCTGCTGGCACCTCGCCCAGATTCTCTTACCTGGAGAGATTTGCAATCTGCCAAGAGAAGCCACCTCCTGTCTGGGAGGTCACAGCCTTCCCCAGGAGGCAGCCTGAATCCGAGGACACTGATATGGGGTGACAACGACTCCACCTTCTTGCTTAGCTGGGAGACAGCTTTGTGGTGCCGTTCCCATCCCAGGGCACCCTGTGGGATCAGGCTGAGGCTAGCTGGGACAGCTGAAACCACGCCACTGCTGAGCTTCCTCCCTCCCACCTCCGACTCCCTTCTCTGTCCTTCTCTCAGTAAACCATTTGCTCAAGAAGCCCCAGCAGGCTCCCTTCCTAGGGAATCTGGCCTGAGGCACCGGGGCACTGCACTCCAAAGGCAGAGGAAAGAACTAGGAGAAATCAGAGGGCTCAGGGGGAAAGTGCACCAGAGAAGGTGAGGTCTCCCTCACAGAGGGGCCGAGGGCGGAAAGCAAGATGGCGGCTCCTCCTTGACTTTCAGGCCTTCCTGGCCCCTGTTCCCTATAGAATAATTCCTGTTGTGGCTCTCACAACCTTGAAAACTGGTCACTCCTTCTCCACGTGGGTTTTCTCCAAATGCCACAGCTGCCGTGGAACCTGCGAGGTCAGTTCAATCTCTAAGGCCTCCCCAATGGCTCCATGTCACCTCTCTTATCTCCTCCAGCTCCCATCAAGGGAATCCCTTGAGTCCCACCTCCATCTCTGAGCCATCTTCCCCAATCAGGCCCTGAGCCCCGCAGGCCAGGGACAGTGTGTGAACAGCAACAGCATCCATTTGTTGACATCAAGTCCTGGGCTGGCATGTGACTTGGGGACCAGGCTCTTGGACAGCGGAACTAGGAGGGAGATAGGGCTTCAATGCAGGATGTCAGAGCAGGTGCCCTAGAACCTAGAGGCATGAGGGCAGGGGAGGTGCTTGCAAAAGGTTTTTTTTTTTTCTAATTTTTTTTTGGTGCATTATAGTTTTACATAATGATGGGATTAGTTGTCGCATATTCCTAGATGCACACAATTCAGCAGGACAATTTGTTCAGTATCCTCCCCTGCACCCCTCTACCACCCTCCTCCCATCCCCGATCCCCTGGCAAAAGGCTTTCTTTAACAAGAGCTGAAAGTCCTGCTCCCCAACAGGGATGAGGGGACGGGGCAGGTGTCTGAGCCTCCCCACACACAACTTTCTGAAGGACGCCATGGTTGTGGGGAGATGAGGATGGAGACTGTGGCTGGCTCGCTGTCCCGATGGCCCAGAGCAAGCAGGGTCCTTGTAGCTCAGAGTTCTTCAGGTATAGGGAGGTGGGGGTCACGCATGCTGGGGAGCAGGTGAGTCCACAGGGCACCTAGAAGGGCCTGGCAGATGTGGCCAGAGGGGGTGGCTTGATTCCTGGGGTCAGAGGAGGGGATGCGTGCACACCAGAAGAAGGGCATCCACCCAGAGCAAGGGGGCCCTGAGGGTCCCCAGATTGCTAAATGCCTCTGAGAGGAAGGGACAGCTTTAAAACCAGGCAAGCCCCAAAGCACAGAGCTGCCTTAGCGGGTAGCTTCCACTGTGCAGACCCTTCCTGATTCCTCATGGCTCCTTCCTTGTGTCCCTGACACCTCTGGAGGGATGAGGAAGCCAGAATGGAAGAAGTTGCTGCCAGCACCCTGCCCTGCCAGCCTCGGCCTGCAGCCATCCCGAGGACTTGGCTGGGGATGACAAAGGTGGCCGGACTGGAAACATTTCAGACACTTCTTCCCCCAGGGTGATCAGAAAACTCCTAGGACCACCCAAATTCTCACCTCCTTTGGTACTGGGTTGAGTAATGCACCCCCCCCCATTCATGTCCACCCAGACCCTCAGAATGGCTTTATATGGAAATAGGAACTTCGCAGCTAAAATCAAGTTAACCCTTAATTACTTAGCTGAGGGACGTCACTGCGGGTTAGGGCAGACCCTGAATCCAGTGATCAGTGTGCCGTGGCTTGGACAGCGCCCTCAAAGGCCCATGTGTTAAAGTCTTGGCCCACTGGGAGATGACAGTGACCTTCTACAAGCCAAGGAATGCCACTGATGTCCAGCTGCGACAGGAAGCTGGGACAGATGAAGACAGATTCCCCTAGAGCCTTCAGTGGGGACCCTGGTGGCATTCTCTTTAGGACTGTGAGAGTATACATGGCAATTGTTTTAAGCCCTGGGAAACAAATACCCTCACTAAATCAATTTAAATGGGACCAAGGGGGGGGTGTGAAAGGAAAGCTGCCATTTGATGCCATTTCGTCCCACCTTCACCACCACGGAGGTGTCTCTGTGCCCGCTCTGCAGAGGACTCCTGCCCATGGCTGCACAGCCAGGTATGAAGATGGTATCTGTGGTGCTGGTCTCCCAGGCATCCTGTGCCTCCCGGACTCTGTGCACCCCACATGTCCAGGACTGAGTGACACTATTGCTGGGGCCTCTGCTGCCCTAAGCCCAGTTCCAAATGTCCCGTGATGCTCTCCACATTTCAGTTCAATTCACTGATTGCTACAAATCCAGGATCCTGAGGCTTAAACAAAAGCCTATGGATCTCATTAAAACCTCGCCAGCCACAAAGCCGATGCCACTCTGGGGAGGCGTCCCCCTTGGTGCTCCTAAGACCGTGCTCTCCTTCTCCGGTCCGGTGGTCAGTGTGTCTCTGGCCGTTTCTGTTCTATGCTGTTACTCCGAGTGTTGGAACTCCAGGCCTGGTCTGCCCGAGGGGGTCTGCCAGCTGGGACACTCCTCAGCTTCCTCTTTAGACCCAGCTTTCCCTGGGCAACGCCAGATGATCCATCTTCCAGGTCCTGCCATCGCCAGGAACCATCAGTCCTGCACACGGCTCCTGCAAGCGCTGTGCCCAAGTTCCGAGACTGAAGTCCATCAGCGCCCGGAGCACATGGCCACGGATCTGAATGTCACCGTAAAGGTATAAGTCACACTTTCCCTGCTTCGGTCTGCACTGACTGTTTTCTTCAGAGATATCAACGTCTGAGATTCTACGTGTTTCTTTCTTGTTTTATTTTTATTTTAAGGTTCACAATGTCTTTTTCTGTCTCTCTTTGCAGTGCTGGGGATCAAACGCAGGGCCTTGCTCATGCTAGGCAAGAAGTGCTCTGCCACTGAGCCATATCCCCAGCCCCATAATGCTTTTTTTTTTTTAATAAAGAGAGAGGGACAGTGAGAGAGAGAGAGAGAAAGGGAGAATCAACTTATTTAGTTTTTCACGTGGCTTTCATTGCTCAGACTCTGCTGTGTACGTGGTGCTGGGGTTTGAACGCACGTACTAGTGCATGCCAGGCAAGCACTGTAACCACTGAGCCACTGCTCCAGCCCCCTCCCTAATGCTTTTTGTTTACAGCCCAGAAAGAGCTGTCCTGGTCTCTCCAAGGGCACCTGGGCCACCCTCATTTTGTAGACAAGGCTCATGCAAGGATCGATTAAGAAAACAGACTCGTGAACACCTCTGGGCCCTAATGTTTGGTTCAATGGTTGCTCCTCAAGCTAATGATGGAAATTTACAGTAAAAGAACTTCTAGAGCCCATGTATTGGGATCGCTTTGGAACATTCATCAGAAACTATGAGCCAAAAAAATCCCCACATCAATTTAAAAAATCCCCACATCATTTAAAAAAAAAATGATCCGAGGAAAATTCCTCTCCCTTCCCCCAAATAGTGGGTCTGTGGTGAGAGAATCTCTGGAGATGTCTGTCACTTTTCCCAGATGCATTAACAGAAACACAGCCTGTGTTCATGACAAGTCCCGGGGGGCTCCTGGCGTGAAGTGCCTCGGAACACTGCTTATGTTCAAATCCCCAGATCCTGAGCAGTCCTGGCTCTCAGGAGAGGGAGAAGCTTGAGAATCTGGATTTTCTCATTTCTGCTGTGAATGCAGTATGGGCTACACTACGTCCTGCCCCCCAGAAATCCATATGCTGATGCCCCAACCCCAGCAACTCAAATTTGACTTGGAGACAGGGCCCCTAGAGAGGCGATTAAGTTCAAAGAGGTCATTAGCCTGAGCCCTAGTCCAGTCTGATGGACGTGCTTATAAGAAGAGGAGCTATAAACCCACACAGGGAAGGATCAGGTGAGGACGGTCAGACGGTGGCCATCGAGAGGCCTTGAAAGTAACCGTGGAGTCAGATCCAGCCTCCACAACTGTGCGAGCAACTCTGTCTACCGTATCTGTCCCGAGTCTATGGGGCTTTGCCACTGCAGCCAGTGCTCCCTAGCACACTCACACGCCCGCCCAAGTCGTTTGGCCTCCCATGGCCCCAGGTTTCCCATGTGCCTGGGAACGGGGCCTTCCCTCCTGACCTTACAGGGTCAGTGTGGAGCACTTGCTGAAGTGCTGCACTTGAGAACCCTTTGAAGTCACAAGGTACTGAACACCCAGGCTTCACAGAGGACATTGCCCGTGGTGCCAGGTCACAGGCCGGGGCTGGTGAAAAGCTGGGGTCAGGCGCTGCCCAGGCATCTGCTGCCAGTGTTGGCCCACGGTAGGGAGAGCATCCACAGACAGAATCCTTCAGACCATCTGTATCAAAATCCTGGCAAACGCCTGCTGCCCAGAGCCCTGGGCTCCACGACTTCACCTCTCGAAGAACAGGCAAGTGAGCTGAGGTGCAGGGAAAAGATGCTCCCAGTTTTGTTCAATGTAGGAAAACAAAAAAAGTCTAACAGGGAACCAATTAAGGAAAATCATACGCTAGAACAATTTCATCCGCTACAAAATCATGGTGCAGAAAAAAATATTAGCACGGAAGATATTCACGATATATTGCTAAGAGAAAATAAAGACTTGACTATAGATCACTGTAGAAAATACATACTTTAAAAAACGTTTAAAAGGGCTGGAGCGGTGGCTCAGCAGTTTCCGCGCTTGCCTGGCAAGCTCGAAGACCCGGGTTCAAACCCCAGCACCACGTACACAACTAAGTGTTGGAGCAACTAAGGCCATGTGAAAAACTAAATAAAGTTGTTTCTCTCTTTAAAAAAAAAAATGTTTAAGGGGGCTGGAGCGGTGGCTCAGTGGTTACGGCGTTTGCCCGGCATGCACGAGTACACGGGTTCAAACCCCAGCACCCACGTACACAACTAAGTGTCAGAGCAACGAAAGCCATGTGAAAAACTCAATAAAAATTGATTCTTTCTCTCTCTCTCTCTCTCTCTCTCTCACTGTCCTTCTCTCTTTAAAAAAAAAAAGTGTTTAAAAAGTACATACTTTGGGGGCTGGAGCGGTGGCTCAGCAGTTACAGTGCTTGCGTGGCATGTGTGAGGATGCAGGCTCGAACCCCAGCACCATGTACACAACGAAGTGTCAGAGCAACGAAAACCACACGAAAAACTCAATAAAATCAATTCTCTCTCTCTCACTGTCCCTCTCTCTCTTTAAATATATATATATATATATATATATATATATGTGTGTGTGTTTATATCTATATATATTTCTATAATTATCTATATGAATCTGAAAATATACATAAAGAAAAAACTAGAAGAAAATGTACCAAAATGCTAACAATGACCAGGTGATTATGGATTTAGGGGATTTTCTTGATCTTTTCTATGTAAGAAGTATCAAATTTTTAAAAATATGTTTACCATGATCCAATGTGTGCAAGATAGTGGCTTGAGGACAAATAGTACGTAGAGAAATGCATGAAAGGATGTGCTCCAAAGCAATGATGGTGGCAATACCAAGGTGGTGGAATTTCAGAAGATTTTTACCTTCTTCTTAATACTTTTCTTTATTGTTTGATATTTTTACAACAAGCCTATTTTTAACAAAAATCACAGAAATACAATAGAGATATTTTATTTGGGGGGAAGGGGACCAACCCTTCCACTTCCATTTCTCTCTCCCAACGAATACTATGGAAACTGAGCTTGTAAGTAATGTCATGGGGCTTTTCAGGATCAAAGACTTCAACCTCTCTCCATTTCTGCATGGTCCTACTAGTTCCAGGAAAACAGAATTTATCTTCCAAATCCACTGCACATCAGTTGACTCCTGAAAGAGTTTCTGTTTTCTCAAAAATGATTATCATTTTCCTATTGCCTACATGAATTTGTGATCTAGGGAAATTTTTTAATTTGAATAAGAGGAGATTGATAAGCTTCCTAATCGAAATGACACCCTCAGTTACAGCTGCCTCAAGATGGAGCAACATGGCTCAGGGTCCCCCATTAGAGCAGGACAGAGCAGATCCAGTGCCCTGTCCCCAGCCTTGTGCCCTTAACCACCAGCTCTCAGCTGAGTCTTGTCCACACCTGAACCAACCTCTTCTGAATCACAGAACAGGAGAAGCACTGTCTACACTTGGGGGACAGGAGTGTGCACCAACCTGAAGAGCGCAGGCCAGGGCCCCAGCAGTTGCTGGACGACACTTAGCCACCACTTTGATGGGACCTTGGCTTGTTGTCCTTCACTGAAAGGAAAAATTCAAACATGGGCTAGAGGCGCTGGGGAAGAGACTCAGGGTGAGAGCCAGGCCCGAGGGAAGGACTCAAGGAGCGTTATTTTGGGAATGAATATGTGTTTCCTGGAGCTGCCAAAACAAATTCCAGCCAAACAATAAATAAATAAATAAAAAAAATAACAGAAACGTAGTGCCTCCAGTTCTGGTGGCCAGAAGTTTAGAATCAAGGTGAAGGCAGGGTTGGTTCCTTCTGAGCGCTGAGGGGCACCCAGTGCCAGGCATCTCTCCTGGTTCCTGGTGATTTCGCAGCCATCTGCCATTTCTAGGAGGGTCGATCTATCACCCAGACCCCTGCCTTCGTCTTCTCCTGCCATTCTCCCTTCGAGATCCTGTGTTCAAATGCCCCTGCCTTTAAGAAGACGCAGTTGTATCCTAACGGTCTCCTCTTACCTTCACTACCCTCCAGTCGGCCCTCTGTGCCCATGAGTTCTACATCTATGGATTCACCTGCTGACCAAATGTATTTGAAAGACATATTTCACCGTCCTGAACAGATGCACATTACTTTGTTGTCATTAGCCCCTAAATAAGACCATATAACAGCTATCCGCATAAATAGCCACATTACACTGGGTTCTGTAAGTCGCCTAGAGAGAAAGGGTGCAGGAGGGTGTGCGTGGGTTATATAGAAATACTACACAACTTTATGTAGGCTCTGGGGCATCTGTGGGTTTCCCATCCGCAGGGGATTCCACAAACAATAAAGGTTAAGGATTTCCAAATAAGGTCCCATTCACAGGTCCTGGAACAGAGGAAGGACAAAGCCACCCATAACAGATGTCATTGCTGGTGGTTGCAGGCAGGAAGCACAGGCATAGAGACTTGAAGTCAGAAGCAAAGGCAGCACTTTGTCCTAGGAGAGCAGGTGAGGGGGACATGGCACCAGCTCCACTTGTTCCTCAGTGAGAGGCCCAGAGGTCACTGCAGAGACTGCCACACACCAAGCTGCCATGTAGGAAGCACTCCCAACTTTCACCATGCTGGGCCGGTTTGGTGCTAAATTCCCTGCTCAGATAAAAGTGTTGTAATGAAGCTGAGTTGCAGGGACCCAGTAGATTGACGGCATAAACTGAAACCTAAGGTTGGAGAATTTATCCTGCCCCGTTCACAGGTCCCAGGACTGAGGACTTCAACGTACAGAGGCAAAGGGTGCTTTAATGAGCCAATGCAACCTCTTATATCAAGACGGTTGCTGAAGTTCCAGCCATCCAATCAACATTCCAAGTAGCAAAGGAGACAGAACAAAAAAGGATGCTCTCCCACCTGGGTTGTCTCCCTTCCAGCAGCCTTCTTGTCAAAATCTTGCAGGTTATCTTCTAGTCCTGGGACCACGCTGCTGCAAGGGAGGATGTTTAATGTAATCTTTTAGCCAAATGCATTTTCCCCTCAAAAACAATTTGGGAAAAATTAATGCTGCCTACAACAAGAAGCCCCTGCCACACCAGGCAAATGCTAACCAACGAAAGCTGGTCTCCCGATAGATTAAAATAAGAATTTACTGCAGAATGCATTATTAGGCACGAATAAATATTCAACATCATGATAAAGGCTACTATCTTCAAAGTCATGAAGGTGCACATACCTAACAATATAGCTTCAAGTTAAACAAAGCAAAAAAGGACTCGTTTGCAAGAAAAAAATTGAAAAGCCATGGCGTAAGACTTTGATCTGTCTGAACAGCGTAATTCACAAGCTTAATTCACTTTCTGTAGAACCGTGTATCCGACAGACCACACTCAGTATTTTCAAGCATACGCTGAATGTACGATTAAACTGACCATTTAGGAGGCCACAGAACTCCTGAAAATGTCAAAGAATCTGTATTTTACGAGACACAATTGCTCAGCACAACCCACTTAAACTGTAGATCCATAATTTTTTCTAAAAAAAATTTAACACCATTCATTTTTTTTAAGTGAGAAGGACAGTGATAGAGAGTGAGAGAGATAGGGAGAATCAATTTTTATTGAGTTTTTTCCACATGGCTTTTGTTGCTCTGACACTTAGTTGTGTACGTGGTGCTGGGGTTTGAACCCGTGTACTTGCGCATGCCAGGCAAGCGCCATAACCGCCGAGCCACCGCTCCAGCCACCGCTCCAGCCACCGCTCCAGCCCCAACCCCATTCATTTTGAAATAAGAAATTAGCCTTCGATAGCTACAGATTATAAAGGAACCTACAAATAAATAACAAAATATTCAGAACCACGGGCTCTGAAAGGGTTACATTTCTAAACTTGTGGGCGGCCGTTCAAGGGCACAGGTTTCTACATTTTCTTAACTATCCTCTTTTTTTTCTTTTAAAAATGAAGGCTGAAAACGAAGATTAAAGCATTCAACTCAAGAAATTAGAGAAAGGGACTGAAGTGGAGGCTTGGTGGTTACAGCGCTTGCCCGGCATGCACAAGGATGCAAGTTCGAACCCCAGCACCATGCACACAGCAAAGAGTCGGAGCAACGAAAGCCACGTGAAAAACTAAATAAAATTGATTCTCTCTCTTTAAAAACAAAATTATAAAAAATAAAAAAGAAGCTAGAGAAAGTCAATGGAATCAGAAGGAAAAAAATTAAAAGGAATCCTAAAACAAAATGAAGACTAATAAAATATAACTGTAGGTGTTGCAGGTGGTTAGTGTCAAGACCCTGGGGTCCCCTCCACCTGGGGGAATAGGTGGCCTCCTCCCCTTCTCCTGCACCGCAGACCACAGGAGACCGAGTGGCTCTGGGGTTGGACAGAGAAACCGAGCTTGCGCAACCTGCCCGCCTGCATACACCCTGTCTTCTCTTCCTCTCTCCTCACCCCAACCCCAACAACTAACAGCACCAAAGCCGGTTCCTCGAAAGACCAATGAAATCCAGAAACTTCTAGCAAGTTCCACCAACTCAGAGGATGCAGGTATGAGCATCAGGAAGAGAGGACAAAGCAGCTATTGGTGCAGCAGGGATTTTTTTAAACCATTAGACAATGAACAACTTTAATATTAAATATTAAACCTTCGATGAAACTGTATACAAAGTTTGAATATAAAGAGCAGATTTCACTGATTTTCACTCATGTCCAAGCTGAGCAAGACTAGGCCAGAAAATAAAATAAGCCCACCCTTTTTGTTTGTTGTTTGTTTTTTAAGAGAAAGAGGGACAGTGAGAGAGAGAGAGAGAGAGAAAGAATCAGTTTTATTTCGTTTTTCATCTGGTTTTCATTGCTCCAACACTTAGTTGTGTATGTGGCACTGGGGTTTGAACTCGCGTACTCACGCATGCCAGGCAAGCGCCACAACCGCTGAACCACCGCTCCAGCCCCTCAGTGTGCATTTTAAAAATATATACACCATGGCCAAGTTGGTATCACCCTAGGTATGAAATGGTCAATTAAAAAATATTTAGATAGAATTAAGAAAAGAAAATATCACTCCTCGGCGAATGCAGGAAAACATGTAATAACATGACACATACTGGGGCTGGAGTAGTGGCCCGGTGGTGATGGCACTTACCTGGCATGCACGAGGACACAGGTTCAAACTCCAGCACCATGTACACAACTAAGTGTCGGAGCAATGAAAACCAGACGAAAAATTAAATAAAAATTTGATTTTCTCTCTCTCTCTCTCTCTCTCTCTCTCTGTCTTAAACACACACACACACACACACACACACACACACACACACAACACATATGACACAAACTAAAAATAGAAAGGAATTCCCTTGATTTGGTCAAAGATAACTATGGAAAACTCAATAGCAGACATGATCCTTAATGTTAAAACATTAAAAGCATTAGCATTTAAATTCATGGAAAATAAGGAAAACAAAATTCAGCTTTGAACTGGAGGTTGTCGCCAATTCAGTAAGACAAGAAAAAGAAATAAATAGCATAGTAATAGGAAAGAAATAGCCCAACACTGTGATTCTTGGCTGATAATATGATTATCTTCATAGAAAAACCAAGAGCATCTTCGGACTGTGAAAAGTAATAAAGTCCCAGCGGGGTTGTTGGAAACAGGATCAATGAGCATTGTGAATGATCAATAATATTCCTATGGCCAACAATAACCAAGTAGCATAGCATTAAGAAGGAACCACTTCCATTTGCAGCGAAAACCATTAAGGACAGAGATTAACGGAGAAAATGAGATGTGCAAGACCTTTCTAGAAGAAATTACAGAATACTACTGCAGAACACAAAACACGTGAATGAAATACAGATAGAGAGCATGTTCACGAACAGAAACGCTCAACCTCATAAGCACCTAGCAATCCTTCCTAAATTAATCTATAAGGTTAATGCAATTCGAATCATGCTATGAACGGGGCCGTTCAGGGGACAATAAGATCCTAAAATGCAAAAGCAGGCATAAAGCACCAAGATCAGCCAAAGCAATTTCAAAGAAGAACAAGTCAAAGAAAGGGCAGCGAACATCCCTACCAGAACTCAAGACTTGCACTGCTGGGATAATGAGAACAATGCCACACAATACAGGGACAGACAAAGACACGCAGAATATCGACCCAGAAATTTAATTTAAGAAAATCAATAAGGAAATGAATGGATAAAATAAACCCTGCTAGGTCAACAGGCTGTCCATTTGGAACACAGGGAGTATCGCTTCCAGCCTCACAGGACGGTAGACTCAGGGGTCCCCTTCCTCATCACGCCCCAACCCTGTGCATACAGAGGTGTCCTCTGCATATACCTGTGGCCACCTGAGACCCAAGGACTCCACTCACCCTGCAAGAACAGCAGCTGGAAGAGCCGGGGCCTTCATACCCCGGGAGAGTGCCCAGCAGGGGACACCAGAGCTTCCTGGCCCCTGGACAGCTTGCGGGGGGCGTATGTACATCATCTCTCCAGGGTCCCTGGTGAGCAGAGCTCCGGCTGCCCTCAGTGGTACCTGCTCACCAACACACTTTTTTTTTTAAGAGAGACACTGAGAGCGAGAGAGAAAGAGAGAATCAACTTCATTTAGTTTTTTTCATGTGGCTATTGTTGCTCCGACACTCTGCTGGGTACGCGGTGCTGGGGTTTGAACCCGCGTCCTTGCGCATGCCAGGCAAGCGCCGAAACCCCTGAGCCACCGCTCTAGCCCCACCAACACACCTTTGACGTCCTTCCCTTCCCCTATCCTGCACCCAAATCCTTGTCTCGGGATCTGTTCCTGAGAAAAACAAACCTAAGAAAACATATTTAAAAATAAATTAAAAACCTAGAAATTCCCAAGACGAAAGCAAAATTGTGAAGTATGCATAAGCAGGAAATATAAGAGAAGCCATTTGTACATCCGTGGAAAAGAATGTCTTGAATGAGATGCGACCAGCACATCGTAAGTGAGGAGATTGGTTCTTGTCCCTGCTGCGTTAGGATGCGGCGTTTCTCATCGAGAGAAGACACGTAAAGTGGAAAGGCAAACTGCACGTTAGGAAAAGGTACTGGGTGGTAGTCGAGGATGGTAACCGAAAGATGCAGGCACTTCTTGCCAACGATGCCCAGAGTTAACAAACAGGATCAAATTGAAAGCTTCTGCACAGCAAAGAAAGCAATTAGGAACGTGAAGAGAGAACCCAGAGAACGGGGGAGAATCTTTGCTAGCGACTCTCCTGACACAGCATTAATATCCGGAATATATAAAGAACTCAAGACACCACATCAGAACATCCAAGAACCCAATTAATAAATGGACAAATGAATTAAACAGGTACTTCTCAAAAGAAGAAATACAAACGGCCAACAGATAGATGAAGAAATGTTCGACATCGTTAGCAATTAAGGGAATGCAAATCAAAACCACACAGATTTCATCCCACACCAGTCAGAATAGCAATCAAGAATACAGACTGGGGCTGGAGCGGTGGCTCAGCGGTTACAGCGCTTGCCTGGCATCCACGTGAGGATGCGGGTTCAAACCCAGCACCACATACACAACTAAGTGTTGGAGAAACAAAGGCCAGATGAAAACTTCAGTAAAATTGATTCTGTCTGTCTGTCACTCTGTTTCTACCAAAAAAACAAAACAAAACAAAACAAAACAAATAATAATAAATGCTAGAGAGGATTTATGGAAAAAGAAACGCATTTACACTATGGTAGGACTGTAAATTAGTACGTCCACTATGAAAGTTGGTATGGAGACTCCCCGAAAGTCAAGAAATGGATCAGCCACATGATCAGCTGCACACTCCTCAGTGTTTATCCTAGAGAATGAAAGCACACCGTGTTTATAGCAGCACAATTCACCATAGCCAAACCACAGAGCAGCCTGGGCGTCCGGCAACGGGTGGAAGGATAAAGAAAATGAGTGATAGATACACAGTGGAGCTTCATTCACCCAGAAAGAGAAATGAAATTCTGTCATTTGCAGGAAGATGGATGGAACTAGACACCGTTACGAAGCGAGTAAGTCCAACTCAGAAGGTTAAGGGTTGTATTTTTCTCTCATATGTGGACTCTAGAAAGGAAAAGAAAGTTTGGGGTAGATCTTCTAGAAATCAGAGGGCCATCAGTAGAGGAAAGGGAACAACGCGTGGGAGACAGAGGGAGGGAGAAGAGCTGGGGAGGGATATTGGCCAAATTATACTGCTATATTGTGTGCATGTGTGAATATGGGACCACAGATCCCCACTCTTATGTGCAGTTATAATGCACATTAAAAAATATGGGGAAGGGGTCGGCGGGAGCCAGGGTATGAAGGCATGGTGGGGGCGGAGCAGGGGGAGGTGGGCACCGAGCTGGCTGCAGTGTCCCTCACCCCGGCCCCTTGACCCAGGACCCAACAGAGATGTGATAATGGATCATCATGTTTCCTCTATGGAACCTCACAGAGTCCAAAGTCAGACTGCCCTTCACCGCTTGGAACTGCAGCGGATCCGTTCAGGCAAGGCGGGTACCAGGTGGCACCAGGTCCAAGTCCCACCTGAATGTCTTCCCAACTTCACAGCTGTCAACGCTGAAATGCCTCCTTGTTTCTGGAGTAAATTCTCACCTGATGGATGCTACTTTATTGCTTTTTCTTCTAACCACACATCTCTTGAAATCTGTGAATGCCAGGGCACTTGGGCAGCAGAGGACCTCCTTCAGGGCTGTGAGGAGGAGATATGGCTATGGCAGTGACCAGCGGTCAGTCAGCAGTCAGTCAGCATGGAGATCCTGGCTAATGGCAGAGACCAGGGGTCATCAGCATGGAGATCCTGGCTAACGGCAGTGACCAGGGGTCATCAGCATGGAGATCCTGGCTAACGGCAGTGACCAGAGGTCATCAGCACTGGGGGCCAGCTTTTTGAGCGGTATATTTTGTCGTGCTGCACATAGCAGCCAGTGGCGAACCCCCGAACCAGGAGTGTGACCACTTCCCTGATGACGGCTGGTGTATCATTGTGAGCTCTGCTGCCCTCCTCCTGGACGAGTCCCATCCACCTTCGTATACGGTGTATCAGAACAGCGAATCAGTGACTCCAAATCCATGGTTCCCGCTAGAGGACTATTCCCTCCAAGTGTGAGAAAGTGGTTCTTTCACGCAACCAAGGGCCGTACTTGTAAAAAAACACCCTGGCCACCTCTCTGTGCCACAGGAGACCGTCGTGCCTTCCAGGTGACTCCTGAAGGGACTCCCGTGGATGCGAGGACCGTTGGCGGTTTCTGCTATGAGGATGAGCTGCTCACTGTGTCTGCTATTTTCCCTGAAGTGCAGCGGGACAGTAAGGCATGGTCAGTCCCTTTAGGGATCCTTTAACGAGCTCCCAGAACACCGGCTGCGTGCACACCTGTGGCGCCAGGCAGAGCGGGATGGTAGCCCCCTGGCCAAGAGGCGCTTCTTCGGTATTTTTGCACCTGCGTACGTGGGAAACGCACTTCTGGATGAAAACCATGTGCTTATCGAGTCTGCCAGTGGGGATGTAGTGACACTGCGGGTCCCAGATCCATCTCAGGCTTCTTTCTTTGTGGTGTTGTCTTGGTGGCACCTGAGGTGACTGCCGTGTTTGAGAGTACATGGGACGAACTTTTGGGACTCTGAGAACTTCGGTGGTCTGTTCCATAATGCTACCTTGCACGGTGACGTTCAATTTCCCTGCCCAGCTTCCAGCAACAATTTTGCAAGACAGATCCAGGGCCGGTTCAAAGACGTGATTATAAATGCCAAGTACGGGGCTGGAGCGGTGGCTCGGTGGTTACTGCGCTTGCCCGGCATGCGTGAGTACACGGGTTCAAACCCCAGCACCACGGACACAACTAAGTGTGAAAGCAACGAGAGCCATGTGAAAAACTCAATAAAAATTGATTCTCTCCCCCCCTACACCCACTGTCCTTCTCTCTTTAAAAAATAAAATATAAATAAATGTCAACTATGGAGGGCACACGGAGGTCTCGTGCTGGGGCAGCTCCCCGTCAGTCCCCTGTCTACAGTGGCAGCCCCTACCTGGCTTTGTCTCCCTTCAGCTGATGACAAGTGGGTGTCAGTCATGGAACAACCCAAGACTCGGGCAGATCCATCCCATCGGGTTCTTGCCCAGGGCTCTGGCTGCTGAAGTCGAGATCCAGGCAGGCTTATGGGGCCGCCCATCAACCACACCTCTCGCCCTTCTGAGCCTCCTGCTGTCTCTGTGCAGAGGACTCAGCCGAGGATGAGGTCAGTGCCTCACCACAGCCGGGCTGTCTGGCCCTCCGGGACTCTGCCCCCTTCTTGTTTCAGTGGGCTCTGGAGTACACGCTGCTGCCTACCGCACTGATGTACCTCGTCTGGGACAGAGCCAGGGAGGAGCAGGAGCTCGCTCTGATGGGACTTTTTTTTTTCATTCTATACGACACTGTTACTGATTGATTTGAAGTCCTCTTGCCTTCTCCCTGTGGGAATGCCCAGCATTAATTAAGTCCATTTAATTTTTATTTAGCCTTTCATTGCTGTGAAGATAAAAGCATTACACCGTAAACCCCTTCGTATCACTTCTTTAGCATTATGATATGCAGCCCAAAGCAGGTAAATCTTGTTTACACATGAGAACTGTGGGCATTTTTTCCACTATCCAACAAGCAGGGCTACCTTTGTAAGAAAAAATTAAAGCTTTGGTATTGTCTTAAACATAAAAAAATGTGGGGAAGGGGCTGGAGCGGTGGCTCAGCAGTTATGGTGCTTGCATGGCATGCGCAAGGTCCCGGGTTCAAACCCCAGCACCACATACACAACGAAGTGTTGGAGCACCAAAACCAGATGAAAAACTAAACAAAATTGATCCTCTCTTACTCCCTCTCCCTCTCTTTTAAAAAAAAAAGTATGGGGAAAATGTAGGAGCATCATAGAAAGAATAAGATAAAGTAAAACTGAGAAATGGGCAAAGGATAGAAATAAGAAATCCACAAAAATATGGAAATAAAAATGGATTCTCTCTCTCTCTCTCTCTCTCACTGTCCTTCTCTCTTTAAAAAAAAAGAAATCCACAAAAATAAAAATACATACATGACTAAGATACATAGGTATATTCTGCCTTAATAATGCTTGAGAAAATGCAAATTAAATCAATGCAATTATCATATTTTATCCCCAGCTCAGCAAAATCTTACAGCACGGACACTTGGTGTGGAAAGAAATACATACACACTCAAATTCTTTCACTGCAAACAGGAAGCAGTCTAACCTTTTGCAAGAAGAATCTGGAATATCTATAAATGCTGGGAAAGCTTATATCCTATGACCCTGCCATCTCACTTCTAGAAATGTGCCCTAGAGAAATGGCAACATGAGTACACAAGAATAAAGTCAAGGGGATGTTTTCTGCCTTGTTGGTAAATAGAAAAATTAACAAGGAAAAGTAAATGGCTCTCAGTAAGGAGTTTTAAAATAGATGAAGCTGGGGCTGGAGCGGTGGCTCAGCGGTTACAGCGCTTGCCCAGCATGCGCAAGTACATGGGTTCAAACCCCAGCACCCACGTACACAACTAAGTGTCAGAGCAACGAAAGCCATGTGAAAAACTCAATAAAAATTGATTCTCTCTGTCTCTCTCTCTCTCTCTCTCACCGTCCTTCTCTCTTTAAAATAAAATAAAATAGATGAAGCTATACTACTCCCCCAACAGGTGGAATGTGGGGCACCCATACAGTGAAATATTACTCAGCCTTAAAAAGGAAGGGAATTCAGCCATGTCCCCTCAGGGGACACACGAACCTAAAGATGTGGAGACACGACACAGGGAGAACCCGTGGATGCAGCTGTTCCTGTCTCTACCCCTTCTGCTGTCTGGAGGGCCTGGGCACCAAGTGATTGCTTGGCTTCAAGAAGATTGCTCCCTGAGGGACAGCAACAGGGTGCCCAGACACTGTGGGTGCAATGCCAGGTTTGGCAGGTCCCCACAGTGCAATTCCACAGTAAGACTGCCACATCTCCTTCCCCAGCAAGTGGATGCTGGGCCAGAGGTGACATCACCTGCAATCCTGGGTTGGTGAATCGGCCTCTCTGAGCTCCCTGAGCTCTATAAGTAGGAGAAGCACGTTGGGGTCTGGGCTAATCGCTGGGCTGCGGGGAAATCAACTCATTACCAAGTGGCTGGTGCTCAACCCAGGCCCACCGATGGTTGCGTGCTGGAAGATCAGGGATGGTGCAGCTGCTGACAGGTCGGGCGTTGTGAGGCGGCAGCGACTGTGCCTGCCTCGGCCAATGGCCATGAGCAGCCGTCTCTGCGCTGAGACTGCTCCACCAGAAACGCTCTGCCCGAGCGTTGGTTGCTTAGCGCGTCTTCTGCACTGGAAGCTCTCGGTGTTGACGTGAGATGCAGACATCTCCACGCTCAGGTCCTTCCCATGGGCCACCAGCCTTCCCCAGGCCTCCTAGTTCCCAATCTCCCAATCTGGCTCTTTTGAGACGGATCAAGCCAGTGTGTCCTGACCTCAGGCCAATCCTTTGCACAAAACACATGACCAGGGGGCTGCAGCCGTGGCTCGGCGGTTACAGAGCTTGCCTGACATACACAAGTGCGCAGGTTCAAACCCCAGCACCCAGGTACACAACTAAGTGTCAGAGCAACAAAAGGCATATGAAAAACTCAATAAAAATTGATTCTGTCTCTCTCTCTCTCACTGCCCTTCTCTCTTAAAAAAAGAAAAAGAAAAAGAAAACACATGGCCAGGTCCAAAGCTCTGCCCACCTGTCCTTGGGACCCCCCAGAGGGTACGATGCAGCAGCAAATTAGTTCAGCCCCCCACCAACTGACAGGAGAGATCAACACGTGTCACTGGTCAGAGGGAGACCCCCACAGGGTGAGCACGGTGTGGCTGGGTCCTCTGTTCATGGACTTCTGGCTCACGCCTTGGTCCCTAGGGCCCAGCCCCTGAAGTGCTGGCTCCATCTTTTTTTTTTTTTTTTTAAGAGAGAGGAACAGTGAAAGAGAGAATGAGAGAAACGATTTTATTTAGTTTTTCACGTGGCCTTCGTTGCTCCGACACTTTGTTGTGTACGTGGTGCTGAGGTTTGAATTTGCGTACTCGCGCATGCTGGGGAGGCATCGTAACCGCCGAGCCACCGCGCCAGCACTGGTTCCATCTTTTGATGGATACCTGGTCCTGTGATTTGGTGGGCAGCTCATCAGCTCATGATGTAAAGTTGTAGCCACTTGGCCACTCAGTGTCCCCCGGGCAAGTGCCCAGGGACGCGCCAGGAGTCCTCTGCTGCAGATGGCATGGCCTTGCTCCAGCACCCTCAGTCTCCAAATGGTGGCTTTCCTATTGGAGCTTGCCAAAGACACCACATGGTGACCTTTCGACTACAGAAACCTCCAACACCATAGGGTCTGGAGAGTCATATGTCCCAAGCAGTCACTGATATGACAGCAGCTTCAAATGAACAGCCTTCTGTGCCACCCAGCAAATGGGCCAAAGCAGCATTCCCAAGCACTGAGCACACAAAGCCGCCCACCGGAAGAAGTGCCCAGCATGGCAGCACCTGATTCGTGCCGTTTATGTCCCCTTCTGGGGCACACACGGTCTCCCAGGACCTCCAGCGTGCCTGCTCCTTGCTGTAGAGGTTTGGTTAACGCTGACCAGCGGGGTGGCTAGAGACTGCCCAGATGGGCCAGGTCCTTTTGGATTACACTGTTATCAAGAGCAGTAAAATTAGCACAGCCCCAGGGGAGGGCTATGAATGCATACGTGGCCAGGTCACCAGCCAACGGAGATGGTAACCAGCACTGGCCCAGATGCCCTGTCCCTCCCAGGAGCTGCCCCTGGGACTACGTGGTTGGCTTTGTGGAATCTGCTGCCATCAGCCACGATCACCTGCAGGAGCCTGACCAGTGAGTTCAGCAGAGCTATGACAAAGACCTCCTGCTCCTGAAGATGACACCAGTCTCTGCCATTGCTCCACAAGCTCAACATTGACTTTGAATGGCTGTCAGCAGGGTCAGGGCAGCAGGGAGAAGATGGAGGGAAAATGGCAGTTGCGGGGTCTTCGACTTGACCTCTAACACCGCAGCTCACGCTGGCAGGTCAAGGGATGGACATGGAGGCCTGCTGTTCTCAGCACTTTATTCCACTTACAACTCAGGAACTGGAAGAACGACACCCTCGGGTCTCTGGATACAACAGTCCTATTGCCGGCCATTCCTCCTTATTCTACTACAACAGAACAGCCCTGGGTCCCTGCGTACCAACATCAATGTGGGCTCGCTATCCAACAGCCCTCAAGAGATCTGGGTAAGCCTGAGCCCATGTGGCAGTGTTAGGGACAGGCCACTCAGCTGCCTCCTTCAGGGACACACTGCCAATGGGCAGTGGGCTCTCCACAGCGAGGCCACAGTGTTTGAGCGAAGGCCATGCCCTCCCTGAGCAGCTCCTGGTGACCACGATGGCAGGGACCCTAGAGCCTGCGTTTTCTTCCCAGTGGAGGACTCGTCTGATGGATGGGCTGCTCAAGAATCCCTCCAAGGGTTCCCCGATGGGGGCTGATCCTACCTAGTCCTCCTTCCTGCCCACACTCCTTTACCTGGTATGGTTGAATTATCTCCCCCAAAAGATGTTGAGGTCCTTTCCCCCGGTACTTCTGAGTATCACCTTTAAAACTAGAATCTTTGGAGAAGATCAAGCTCAGATGAAGTCATTAAGGTGGGCCCTAGTCCAACGGGCCCGTGTCCTGATACAAAGAGGACATTTGGACACAGACAGACAAGTGTTGTGGCAAGATGAAGGTGGAGGTCAAGGTGATGTCTCTGCAGGCCAAGGACAGAAAAGGTTACCAGAAGGCCAGCAGCAGCCGGAAGAGAGGCGGGAGCAGATTTTCATCCAAGTCCAAAGGAACCACCCGAGGACACCTCCATCCTGCACCTGTAGCCTCCAGGACTGGGAAAGAGAGGGCTCCTGCAGAGGCACCCAGTTGTGGGAAGCCCTGGTCAACTCACGTGGCAGGGGCCTCCACACGTGCCAGGGCCCTGCAGGGGCATTCCTGTGGTAGCAGCCCCTGGTTTAGCTGGTGGCCTCTGAGGTTGAGATGGGACTGGAAGCCAGGCAGGAGATCACACTTTCCACTGGGCAGCTGACCGCGGAGTCCCGCCAATCCGCTCTCCACCACTTGCGAGGATCTTCAGTAGACCACAGCCCTGCTGGCGGCCCAGATGCCTTGGCTTGGAAAAGCCATGTCCTGTCAGCCACTGCAGAGGGCCTGCGAGTCAGGGCGCCTGACCGCCAAGCTCACCTTCCCATCCATTTGGGTTCCCGCACCCCACCTGTTTGTGACCGTTTCGTGCTGACCTCCAGCTTCTGCTACTTCAGAACCCTGTTGTCTCGGTCCGTTTTCTGTTGCTAATGATCCCACTCCACAAACTGGAGAGGTTTATTTTGGCTTACGGTCTTGGTTCCAGGTTAAGGGGCCACACCTGCGATGGCCTTCTGGTAGAGTCCCAAGGTGGCGAAAGGCATCCCACAGGAAGAGACAGGGAGTGTGTGAGCAGCCTAGGCCCACCCCAGGCAGGGGAGTGCTGCGATGGAACCCATGAAGCTTGGCCTGGGAGCTGCTTCCCCAGCCTTTATTTTTTCAAATTTTGAGACAGGGTTGCCAAGTCGGGCCTCAAATTTCTAATCCTTCTGCCTCAGCTTCCCCAGTCTCTGGGATTCTAGGTGTGCAACGTGGTGCCTGGCTCCTTTTTTGCTTTTGATTTTTCAGTCCTGGGAAACAAACCCAGAGCCTCAGTCATGCTGGGCGAGTGCCATAAGACTGAGCTACATCCCCAGCCCCAGCAGACCCACCCGTGAGCTAACCTATGAACCCACGAATCCATTGATCACAGGGATGGATTCATCCACTCCTGAGGGCTGAGCCCTACTCACCTCTTAAAGATCCCACCTCCTAGTATCTCATCATGGGGTCAAATTTCAACACAACTTTTGAGGGGGCAACCATATTCAAATTATAGTACCTGTCATTTCCACGGCCACAACAAGAGAGCTCAGCTCTGCCAGGCTTCTCCCTCTGCCAGGAATAGCCCACCCAGGACAGCCACCCCTCGGCTCTTCGTTGATGCTGAAGTGTCCCCCACCCATCCAGACCCAATCACCTGGCTAAAGAGCTCAGTTCCCCGGGAGGGGGCAGCCCCTCCTACAATCGAAGATGCGTCCTGCCTTGCCACTTCTCTGAGCCTGTGCATGCCTCGCCCTGGCCATGCGGACCTGTCCACTTCACTGACAGCTCACGGCCACTTTTTCTGAGCTGCCAAGAACCCTCCAGCAATGTATTAGAACCATCTCCCCAGGGTCCATCTAGATGTCAAATCCAAGTTTTTCCACCCTGATCGATGCTCCAACACACAGCTTCTGTTCCGCCTCCCTTGATCCAGAACCTTCTGCGTGCATGCCTAGGAATATTCTCCCTGTCCCAGCCAGTCCCTGTCAGCTGGCCCTGCGGCTCCTTTGATGGCCAATTCCTCTTATCCCTGGCAAAAAAAGAAAAGAAAAGAAAGCATGTGCCTTGGTCAGGTCCTGCGGAGATGCAGTGCCAGTTTTGAAAATGGGACACATTCTAAGAGGAAAATCCTTATCTTCTAAGGCATCTTGGCTTATTTAAAGTTTTAAAGCAAGATTGGGGAGGGGGCTCTTTCTCAACAGAGGGGAGAGGGCTACTTCTGCAAGCCCGCGGGTAGAGTCTGGGGGTTCAAGGCCCCAAGAGCATTTTCCCAGACACCTCTAACTCAGGTCTCAAGGACCCTCCCCTGTCCCCACCCCAACCCCCACCTTCACCCCCGTCTAGACCCTGACACGGCAGGGGGAGATGTTATGGATTGATTATGGTTTAAGCATCCTCCAAAGATGTGTTAGTGGCTCGGTCCACAGAATGGTGATGGGAGAGATGGTGGGAACTTTTAGAGGGAGGGCCTGAATTCCCTTGAGTCACTGGGGACATGCCCTCAGAAGTCTTCTGTGATTCCTTGGCAATTTTCTTTGTGTGGTGCTGGGGATCAAACCCAGGGGGCCGCATGCACACCAGGCAAGCCCTCCACCACAGAACCATATCCCCAGCCTACTCCTTGGTAATTCTCAGGAAGGGTTCCAAAACCCTGAGCCTGGCCCCACCCAGCTCTCTGGCTTCCTGTGTGGGATGTGATCAGTTGCTCCCACGCATGATCCTAACATTGCCTTCCACCAGGAGGAGACACAGCGACGGCGGCACCTACAAGAGCCTATGCCATGATCTTTACTTAATAAAGTTAACCTGTTTCAGGTATTTCATTGTAGCTACAGAAAACCAACTAATCCAGGAGACTTCCCAAGGCTGGGAATTCAGCTTTCACTCAATTTCTGAGTCTTGTACAGTTAAGTCCCACACCTTGTCTTCAGCCATATGCCTTCTGGCTATAAAAAAGAAGGACTTTCTTAAATGCTGCCAAGGAATCCTGACGTTGCTTTAAGTTGCTGATCTATGACCCTGAACTTGTCATTTTCTCTCTTCAAAGCAACGGAGGTGTTCAGCAACAACCTTGCCATTCTATGATCTACTGTTTCTCCAGTAGCTCCCAAACACCAGGATGTCACAAAAGCCATAGTACTCCCGTCCACATGAACCCTGTCCCTGGTCACCGCAGGGGGAGATCTGAGCAGCTGCTCTGCCATGGCATGCCAGGAACCTCCAGCAAGGGGCTCCTCACCACCAGCTACCAGCCAGCTAACGGTAGAATCCCACCATGGGGTCAGCTTCCTGGGGCTGCTCTGATTCCTCCTACCTTCAACTTTGTCCAGAAGCAAAGTCTAAGATAAGGATTTATGGGGGAAGCAGGGGGCTCAGTGGGGTTTCGGCAGCAGCACAGGGAAGGGGAAATGGCTCAGGAAATGCTGTGATTCAGATGTGGTTTGTTCCCTCCAAAATGCATGTTGCAATTTAATCCCTGTTATGGGAACTAAGAGGCGAGCAGGGCTCAGCCCTCAGGAGTGGACGAATCCATCCATGTGATTAATAGAGTCCTGGGTTAATGGGTTAGCTCAAGAGTGGGTCTGCCTTTTATCTCTCAAACACTCCCTGTGTCTTGTCACGTGATGATCTGTGCCACTGTGGGACTCTGCCAGAAAAAAGGGCATCACCAGATGAGGCCCCTTGACCTTGGACCAGAACCAGGAGCCGAAATAAACCTCTTTTCTTGATGGCTACCCAGTCTGTGGAGCTGTATTATTAGCAACAGAAAATGGACCCGGACAGTAAGAAGTGGTCTTAGGTTAAGTGCAGCCAGGCCAGATCCCCAGAGGCCCTGGGACACCTGTATACCCTAGGTTTATCCCAGTCTTGAGGTGAGGGGCAGCACTTTGTACCCCTGTATCAGTTAGTTGCGGGCTGTGAGTTGTCCCCCAAAGTCTGCAAGACTCTGAGGCTCAGTCACCCAAAGGCAATTCTCCAGAGAAGCGGGCAGAATGCAAGCAGAGGGGATCTGGTGGGGACGCCAGGAGCAGCTACCAGACGGGGCACGTATGTCCCCAACCACAGCCGCCTCCTCTGCTACCTCAGGCTGATCCACTAATCAATCACTATTCCATTGTCTCTGGTGCGTGTCAGTCACCCATCCAGCTCGTCCCCCAAGCTAGAGGACACAAATCAAGCTCTCAGAGCCGCTCTGTAGATGCCTCTCCATTATCTTGACATAAAGGGTGTGGGGGACACAGGGCGGCCGGGCCGGCCTCTCCCTCAAGAAAATCCTGCAAGTCCCAGCCGCGCCTCTCTGGCCTCGCCGACAGACCGGAGCGGGGTGGTCGCCCCTGGAGCCCACGCCCGGTACGGTGACCGGGTTTCAGGTCTCCTCGCGGGGTGTGGGACCTGAAGGCACCTCCTTCCTTGAAGACTCGTGGAAAGAAGGCAGAGGAGGCTGAGGCTGATGCCCCGCCACCCCGCCGCGCGCTGCAGCGGATCCCGGCTCCAACGCCCCTCCCCGGTCCCCTGCGCGGCCCTCCGCCTGCTCGCGCCCCGGGAGCAGCGCCGACTCCCTGGTCCCTCCCCTCCCGGCCCCGCCCAAAGCCGAGGAGGAACTGAGTGGGGACAGCGCCATCTAGCGGGCCATCTGGCAAGTCGCTCCAAGGGTCTGGAGGGCCTGGCAGCTGTCCTGCAAGATGACATGGGACACCAAGGGAGGGCTGGGACCAAGGTGCCGGCATCAAAGGGCTGAAAGGAGAACTGGGAAAGCGGAGCAGCCTGGAGCCTCCCAGCCTGCCTCTGCCCAGAACGCATGATGTCCTCTCTGCACCCTCCCCTGAATCTTGGGGAACAGGTCCTGCACCTTCTAAGAGTCACTTGAAATCCATTTGAGTCTGGTGTCCGCTTTATTCCAAGAAAGGGGTGAGGAAAAATTAAAACTGGGAAGGAGGTGGGCTGCAGCCGTGGCTCAGTGGTTGCAGCGCTTGCCGGGCATGGGCGAGGACGCGGTTCCAACCCCAGCACCACGCACACAGTGAAGTGTCAGAGAAAGGAAAGCCACACGGAAAACTAAATAAAACGGATTCTCTCTTTCTCTCACTGTCTCCCTCTCTTTAAAAAGAAAGGAAAAAAAGGAAGGAGGTGTCCCCCTCGCCAGTGGCCTGGTGGGCAATGACGCACCCTTCTCAGCGCACCGCCAGCTCTTGCAGCACATTCCCACAACACATGTGCAGGAAGCTGCACCCAGCGCCTCTCACTTCTCAGTTGTACACTTCCCCAAACGTGGTGGCACTGGGAGCCAACCGCTCTTTCAGTTTTGATCTCTTTTGTACTTTTTTACGTTAAAATGCAGTTGAGAAAAAAATGGGCATTCAGGGCCTCCCGAGGGAAGGATACGGCCTCACTAGCGAGAGGCCAAGGCACACGCGGTGGGGCCAACTCAGGGGTCTGCAAACACAGGGCCAGATCAGGTTTTCTTGGGGCAGGTCCCCGTTCAGAGGATGGCTGGCTGTCTCTGGCTGCTTTCTTGCTATCACAGTAAGTTGAGGAACTGCCTCGGAGACCATGGTGACCCACAAAGCCTAAAATACTTACAGTCAGGCTCTTTACAGAAAATGTCTGCCAACTCTGGCTGGTCACCTAACGGCCAAATTACAGGAGACGCAGGGGACAGAGGAGCATGACCAACAACACCACGGGATGCAGCCAGCAAAGTCCAGACTGCAGGGAGCTGGAGAACAAACCAACTATTTCTCCAGCACATAATTTGCAACAACAGCCGAGAAAAAGCGGAGATTCCAAAAGGGCTGGCAGTGGCAGATACCAGACGTGTGGACGGCAAGAAAACCAAATCTCCTTTTCCCCGGTAACAAGAGGTACAACCAAAACCAGGAATTAATAGAGCACGCCATTTCATTTACAAATGGAGATTTAAAAAAAAAAAAAAAAGAGGAAACATCTATCGAAAGGCTAAGTGTTTAACCAGGCACAACGGCACGCACCTGCAATCCCAGCAACTCAGGAGGCCGGGGCAGGAGGATCTTGAGTTCAAAGCCAGCCTCAGCAACTTAGTGAGGCCCTGAGCAACTTAGTGAGACCCTGTGTCAAAATATAAAATATTAAAAGGGCTATATAAAATATAAGAAGATGTTGCTCAGT